>CBXB010000076.1:117885-144014 GCA_000817185.1 Magnusiomyces clavatus CNRMA 12.647
AAAAAAAAAAAAAAAAAAAAACAAAGGGAAAATTACATGCTAGAAATTTAAATCTTAGCTGGAGAAGACTTGACAGTGGTGATCTTATCGTAAAGAAGAGAAGTCAAGAAATCACTGTAACGTTCATCAGTGATTTCAGGCTTAAGAGCAGCAGCAGCTTCAGCAAACTTGTTGCCCTTTGGTGCTTTGGCTTGGATCTTCTTGGTCTCTTCATCAAGTAATTTCAAAACGTAGTCCTTAGTAACCTTGGTGCCTTCAGCAGTAGTAACACCGTGCTTAACCCATTGGTTAAGTTGTGATCTAGAGACTTCGGCAGTGGCGGCATCTTCCATGAGCCAGTTGATTGGAACGACACCAACACCTCTGAGCCAGGCTTCCATATAGCTAAGACCAATGAAAAGGTTCTTTCTGATACCCTCATCAGTAATCTTACCACCTGGAATGTATGGGTTGATAAGGTCACGGGCAGTGACGTGGACATCTTCACGTCTGCGGAAGATTTGGTTTGGACCTGGCATGTGCTTGTTGAAGACTTCAAGAGCAATGTGGGCCAAGGCTGGATGGGCAATCCAGGTACCGTCATGACCAGCAGTGACTTCTCTGAGCTTGTCCTTGTAGACACCTTCCATGGCAACCTTGTTGGCAGCTTCGTCATTCTTGACTGGAATTTGAGCGGCCATACCACCCATAGCGTGGACACCTCTCTTGTGGCAGGTTTGGATAAGAAGAGCAACATAAGCGCTCATGAATGGGACAGTCATGGTGACGTCAGCACGGTCTGGAAGAACAAATTCTGGGTGGGCACGGAACTTCTTGATGAAAGAGAAAATGTAATCCCATCTACCGCAGTTAAGACCTGAAGAGTGATCACGGAGTTCGTAGATGATTTCGTCCATTTCGAAAACAGCCAAAATGGTTTCAATCAAAACAGTACCTCTGATAGTACCACGTGGAATGCCAATCCAGTCTTGGGAGAGGTTGAAGATATCGTTCCAGAGACGAGCTTCGAGATGAGATTCCATCTTTGGAAGATAGAAGTAAGGACCAAAACCTTGAGCAATGGTTTCCTTAGCATTGTGGTAAAAGTAAAGACCAAAGTCAAAAATACCACCAGAGATTGGCTCACCGTCAACAAGGAAGTGAGCTTCATCAAGGTGCCAGCCTCTTGGGCGTACAATGAGAGTTGGGAGTTTCTTCTTGGTGTTGAGTTCATAAGACTTTGTTCCAATTGTTAATGAAATGTTTTTTCTGACAGCGTCGTAAAGATTGACTTGACCTTGAACCATAGCAGTCCAGGTTGGTGCAGAAGAGTCTTCGAAATCGGACATGTAGGTGTAAACATCAGCGTTAAGAGCGTTAATAACCATCTTTCTGTCGGTTGGACCAGTGATTTCAACACGTCTGTCTTCAAGACCTGGGGCTGGCTTAGCAGCTCTCCAGTTAGGGTCGTTACGGATGTAAGCAGTTTCTGGAAGAAAATCAGGGAGTTTTCCGGCATCAATTTCGGCTTGACGTGCAACACGCTTAGCAAGGAGTTCCTTACGGCGAGCATTGAAGGTTCTGTGAAGAGTAGCAAGGAAGGCAACAGCATCCTTGGTGATGATATGACGAGCATTATCAGGAATGTCGCCTCTAATTTCGACACCTTCAACAAGTTGAGCAACTGGAGCTGGCATTTTTAATTGTATTTATGTATTTCAATTGTGTATGTGGTGAATTAAACCAAAGAAGATGAATAAAAATAAAAAATTGGTATAATGGAATTCCAATTGAATATGGGGTAAGTATAAAAAAATAAAATAAAAAATTAAGAAACAAGCAAAACTATGCTAAAAACAGGGAAAAGGTCGAATATTTATACTATATGATTTTTCGAACTAATGAGCCAATGAGAATACACTACTCCAGGTTTTGAGATTTTTTATTTTTGAATTTGCGGGGAGAAAAGGGAATAATAAATAATAAAGGCAACTGTGGGTGCTATCATATATAACCACGGATAAATTGTAAATTATTATTTATTATAATATACTATAGCAAATGGCCCAAAATAAGCCAACCACCACTCGGTGATAATGGGTCCTCCTTCCCCCTTGTAGTACACAAGCAAGTAACAACAACAAAAAAACTAAAAAAAAAAGTGAATGTGGTAAAATTCTTGTTAGTATAGTTTTACTCTCAATTGACATTTTGAAAAATCCTTAGTTCATTCAAATCAACTTGCTCAACTATGGAATGAAAGATTGATTAAAAAAATATATAAACATTATGACATTTGGTATTCTAGAATTCCAATCTTAATATCGTCGGCTTAAAATAAATAATTAGGTGATATTTCACACGAATAAACTTTGAAAACTCTCCAGTATTTTTCCATATACTATTGTCGATATTTACTCGGGAATCCCTATGCAAATGTCGGTTTTTCTCCGGTTAGTTTTAGAATACACCATTTGACCGAGGATGATGACCAGGGTATCTCATTGCTTATTAGTAATCATTAGTAATTTAGTAGAGGGTGTACGGCTGGCGTGGCGATAGATATTTATACAGAATTTAGATTGTGTAACTGCCCATAACTTTACAATATATCAACCACCTTTCTTCCTTATGTAAATAAACATCATATCAACTTAAAAAAAAAACAGCTATCATGATACATTCAGTTCTAGTAGGTATGTCAATGTTTATATTTTCTACAAATCGAATATCATTCTAACTTATAACTACTTTTATTTAGTAAACAATGCCGGTCTCCCGCGTTTAATAAAGTTCTATACACCAGTTGACCTGCAGACACAATCACTACTGCTCAAACAGGTTCATTCAATTCTATCAACTAGATCAGAAAACCAATGCTCTTTCCTAACGCCACCTCCTCTTCTTGAAGGAATGGAAGATATTAGAGTTATATACAGACATTATGCTACACTATATTTTGTTTTTATAGCAGACGAACAAGAAAGCGAACTAGGCATTCTAGATCTTATTCAAGTTTTTGTTGAATCGCTTGATAGATGTCTTCAAAATGTATGCGAGTTAGATCTTGTTTTTGGATGGCAAATGATGCAAACTGTACTAGGTGAAATAATTCAAGGAGGAATGGTAGTAGAAACAAATATCAACAAGATCGTTGCTGCTGTTGAAGAGGCAAACAAAGGCAAAGGACTAAACTCTGATTTTGGTCCTCATGATGGTTTAGGCAGTGGTGCTGTTGCTTTAAAAGATTCTGCTGCAAAGGCATTCAATTCAGCATCTCAAGCCTTTCAAGCAATGACTCGAGATGGAAGAATGTGGTCAGGAAGGTGATTTAGTAATACACTTGAAATTATTGTTGTATGAACAATGACTTTGAATCAATTCAAATGTTGTTTTTTCCCCATGCATTTTCTTATTTAATATTTTTCAATAAACAGAAGCAAAAATGCATAATTATAACAATTGAATTCCAATTATATCTTATATAAACTTGAGATTGCTATATTTTGTTTTAATTAAGCAATAATTATTAGCTTTACCACATGGTAACTTAAAAACATTTTGTAGGAAATAATGTGAAAATAGTTAATACATTTCACAAAAGTTTTTGAAATAAATAGAATATAGCATAGGTTATTTAGTACAAATTTTAGGTAACTTTGAAAAATATATATAACTATATATAAACATCTTATTAGTTTTATCGTATTATTAGACCATGAAGATTGTATTTATTCTTATTTTCTTCTATAAAAAATACACATGTTCTATAATTTTTATAGAACAAGACTAATAATTGATAAACTTTATATGACTTATGATTCTTTAAATGCGTTAATTAGAAAACAAAAAATAATATAGTTTTTAACAATTGATTACATAAATTATAATACAACTTTTGATTGAAATGAATTCTAAGCAATCAAACTTCTCAAGTCTTTTACAAGAACCTTAAATCTATCTTCATCCATATGTAAATCTTCATCGTTTTTAATTATACTAGAAGCAATAGTTTTTTCAGCTGGAGAAGCATCAACAAGTAAAGTGCCAATAGCCAATAGCAAACGATATTTGGATTCAGAGTCGTTCATAAATGGGAAAAAACTGACAAAGTGAGTAAGCATTCCTCCAACATTTTTATTTCCCTTCTTCCAATTGGAAACAGCATAGTTGTAACAAAGGGATGATACAGCCAGGTTTCTAGCAGGTGTTGAGTTTGACTTGCTCAAATAATCCAGTACAGTGTTAAAAATTGATTCTTTGGTATTTTCTGTTTCAATAATCTTTAGTGCATTAGGATCTCCATTTGAGAATAAGTTGACAAGCCCCCTAATAGAAAGTAAACAGACTTTTGGAAGATCAGCATCTAATGTAGATATCAAATGCTGAATCAAAACAACCGGAGCAAAGGATTTTAAATTGGGAATGATAATTCTCAAAATATCCATGATTGGCAAAATATCTGAAGGACTCCATGATTGTAAAACTTTAGTAATAATAGTAAAAATAGATGAGGCTGATTGCTCACTGATTCCAGTGCTAGAAGATAGACTATCTTCAATTAACTTCAAGTCAGCATCTGATATTTTGTTTGAATCTTCCTGTTTTTCATTCGTTGTTTTGAGAGCACGCATAATTGGAGCTGGTTGATAGGATACTAATTTGACGTAAAATTTTACTGGCAATACTTTTAAATCTGCCGTCGATTTTGAAAGTGAAGAATTAGCATCCAATGTAGAGCTTGTTGAAGATGAGGCGCCTGGAACATAACGTGTTCCATATGGATCTTGGGCAGGTGCCGAACTCGACGAGAGATCAATACCTTCCGTATTTTTTATCAAAAAGTTGGCAACATTGTCAAGATAACTATCGGGAAGCTCGTTTTGTTGCAAAAATCTTTTGGCAGCGTCATATGGATTTTCAGTGACGTTGTAAGGGAGCTTGAGTGGTGGTGCACCATCTTCAATATCTACATCAAAAACATAATCATATTCGATTCCATTGTATAGCTTTTTGGTGGATGTCCCAGCTGATCCAACAGCCTCACCAACTTTAACCCAAGTACCACCAGACCATTGATAAACCTCAACCTTGCCGAATTCAGTCCTAATCATCTTTATTTGTCCCTCTTTAGTTCCCGGAACCTTTAATCCTTCTTCGCCTTCAAGACTCTCTTTGTTAATGGATCCAAGTTGATCTTTTCCAACTCCCGAGGATGCAACAAGTTCTTTAAAGTGAGTTCTTTCTTCTTCAGTTGCAAATCTTGATTCTTCTCGAGTGAAAATCCTTATGGAACCGTCATTTCCACCAACTGCAATATCACCATTTTCAGGATTGACAGAAACAGTCCAGGCAGAAACATAAGGTAATGTGATAACCTGAACTACATCTCCATTTTTCCAAACTCTAACTGATCTGTCTTCACCACCAGTAACCAATTCACCAGTCGTTGGATTTGAGGCAATTGAATAAATAAAGCTTGTATGACCATATAATTCTTGTACTGAAGACGTGTTGTTTATATTCCAAATCCTGACTGAGGCATCGTTACTGCATGTGGCAAACGTCGTATCTGATAAGATTGCAATTCCACGAACAGCATCTGTGTGGCCTTTGAAAACTTTTTTAAGCTTTCCATTTTCCCACAATGCTACAGTTTTGTCAGCCGATCCGGTCAATATTAGGGACTTTGACAGTATCTTTACTGCCCAAACAGCATTAGAGTGACCTTTCAATGTATAAAGTAATGAGCCGTCTTTCCAAACTTTGGCTGTTGCATCCCAACTTCCACTGACAACTAGTCCGTAATTGGAATCAAGAGCGCATACGTTTTTTTCGTGTCCCAACAAGTACTGAAATGGCTCAACTGCTTCCATATTATCCAAATTTCCGTCTTGATCGGGATTGATAGGAAGAAACGCGTAGATGTTTGCCTGTTGGTCACCAGCATAGACCAGAGCTAAAGCACAACAAACATGAGTTAATATAACATTTTGAAAAAAAAAACAAAAACAAAGATTGAACAAAAAAATATAACCTACGTGTTTCACTATCGTCAAACCATGCCACTGAGTTGACATAAGCTTGTCCATGATATAATTGTTTAAATAACCAGGAAGTTGGTTCGCCACTTTTTGGTTTCCATAGTTTTAGTGACCCGTCTCTCGAAGCGGAAGCAATTGTGGAAGAGTTAGGGAAGGTAACAGCTTTGACATCCGCCTGATGCCCTATAAGGTTTGCAGAAAGAATATATCTGGAAATTGATTGAGACATGCTGAATAATTTGTTGTTTTTCTATAAAGGTTTATTTTTATATTGATGTGAAGAAAGAAACGTTGCCATGAACGGGGAATCTAATACGTTGTGGTAAATTACTAAGCGGGCTTAGAGAGACAATGTGGTTCTGAAATTTACTTTAAAATTCTGTAACATACTTATAATTGTATTACATTTTGTGACATGCTGTTATTTTGGTGAGAATGGATGCTTTTTTTATTATAAGGTAACAGCCACTGATAATCCACCCCTATTTTTTTCTTCTTAATTAAATATTTTTAAAACTTCATTTGTTTATCTTCATCACAACGAGCTCTTTCGCAAACCTTTGTTTTATTTAACAACAATGGCTCCTTCCGTTACCCTCATAACATCAGAAGATGCCTACTATTTTCAAAAAGAAGGCCTTAATGAAGCCTTAAAAATCACCAGCTCAGCTATTGATGTTATTGGTATGCTACCTGGCTTTACCCCCAGATTATTGAACGCAATTAGAAACAAATTCAAGCTAACCAATGTTTTTATAACCTAGATTCCAAAATACTTAGAACTATTCCACGAACAAGTAAAAGAACCATTGCAGCAGTTTTGGGAATGATTCGTCTTCGTTTAGGTAAATAATCTAATGCTTTATTTTTTTTTTTTTTTTTTTTTTTTTTTTTTTTTTTTTTTTTTTTTTACAAAAATTTTGGCTATTTCATATCAACTAACTTTAAAAACCTATCAATTTGTCAAAAATTCATTATTTGAAATAAGGTCGCTACGTTGTTGTTGCAACTGACACGGAAAACGTTGGTGCTCTTCAGGGTCATCCAATCTATCGTATAACTGGTATTGATGTGTTACCCTTGAAAGACTTTTCTCTTAAGGATCGTTATGAGGATACTTACCT
Organism: Magnusiomyces clavatus CNRMA 12.647; assembly: GCA_000817185.1. Lineage (NCBI taxonomy): Eukaryota > Fungi > Ascomycota > Dipodascomycetes > Dipodascales > Dipodascaceae > Magnusiomyces > Magnusiomyces clavatus. Next base: position 125,033 of record CBXB010000076.1, read on the forward strand.
CAAGCTTTTATCAAATCATTTGGAGACTGCAACATTATACTTTTCTCCTTCTTGGGATCTCACGAAATCATACCAAAAACAAATTGGATCAGTTTATAAACCTTGGGAAACTGCAGAGGAACGATTTTTTTGGAACAGATATGCTTCTCAAGATTTAATTGATCTTGCCAAAACCAAACCATCTGCTGGTGAATTTATTACGTTGACAATTTACGGCTATGCCAAATTTAAGCAAACTAGCATCCTAGGGCATCCAGTAAGTTTTGGTATCATAACTAGACGATCATCTTACCGTGCAGGTACTAGATATTTCAGAAGAGGGATTGACGAGGATGGTAATGTTGCAAATTTCAATGAAACCGAGCAAATTTTAATTGTACCTGTGTCTAATGACCCCGATGACCTGGATGTTCAAGTTTTTTCATATTTACAAACCAGAGGGTCAGTTCCTGCGTATTGGGCTGAAATCAACAATTTAAAATATGCCCCCAAGCTGAGTGTGCTGGGAACTTCATCATTAGAAAGCGCTAAGAAGCATTTTGAAAAACAGATTGAACTTTATGGCAAGAATTATTTGGTAAACTTAGTTAACCAAAGCGGTAGAGAAATGACCATTAAGAACCTTTACGAAAATATTGTAAGATCACTTGGAAGTCCTGATTTGGATTATATTTATTTTGACTTCCACCATGAGTGCTCAAAAATGAGGTGGGATCGCGTGCAGCTCTTAATTGATGAATTATTGCGCCGCGGGTTAGACAAACAGGGATGGTACAAAGCTAGAGTAGGAAAAAAGAATAGTGTTGTTGAGCAAGTTCAAAACGGAGTTGTTAGAACAAACTGCATGGATTGTTTGGACCGCACTAATGTTGTTCAAAGTCAATTGGGACGATGGGTGTTACAACAACAACTAGTATCAGCCGGTGTTTTGCAGCCCAACCAACGATGGGAAGATGACAAAGAATTTGAAGCCATTTTTAGAAACATGTGGGCAGACAATGCTGATGCTGTCTCAACAGCCTATAGCGGTACTGGTGCATTGAAGACCGATTTCACCAGATTAGGAAAAAGAACCATTATTGGTGCTTTAAGCGATTTTAAGAATTCTATTACTAGATATTTCAAAAACAACTTCTTGGATGGACCAAGACAAGATGGGTTTGATTTATTTTTGGGCCACCACTTGCCATATGAAACCGTCGATCCTCCATTTTTCGATGCCAGACCAATGTCTTATCAAATAATTCCCTATTTATTGTGGGGATCTTTAATCATGGCAATTGCTGCGGTGGTTTTTCCCAAAGAGGATACGCCATGGTACTTTAACAGATTATTTCAACTTTTTTGGGTTGGAATGTTTATATACTCAGCCAAGTTTATTATGAATAATGGATTGCAATACGTCAACTGGCCTAAGTTGAGCCCATTGGGATTTGTCAAGGATCATGAGGTAACCAAAAATGGCAAGGTTTTGGGATACATTAAGGTTGAAAACACCGGATCTGAACTTGATGACAAGTATGGAAAGTATGTCGATGAAAAGAAGCAATAGATTTTTAATAACTTTGTATTTGACCAACTTTAAAAATGTAATTTTATAATGAAACCCTCAATCAACGACGTAAGAAAAGTTTTTATTAATTTTAGTTTTATTGTCTTAAAAAAAGTTTTCACTTTTTATGTTTAGTATATATTTAAATTTTTACATAATAGTATTGTTTATATGCTTTTAGTTCAATCATTCTACATCTTTGACATATGAGGTTGGGAAGGACCCTCTCATTCCATTAAGCTCTCCTTCGGTCCAACCATCACCTTGGTCTTCCAAAGTAACAACAATTTTATCACCTGCTCTAATAGTTATTTCATCTTCATTAGTAGCATCATAATCATATAATGCCATGACGTATCTAATTTTTTTCCCGCCCTTTCTTGGTGCAACTTGAGGGCCCTTTTTGGTACCAGAGGTAGCAGTAGTATTGACACTAGCAGTTCGTGATATATTATTTCCATTTCCTGTAAATGAATCAGATGAAATAAGTTCAATATAAGAAGCTGGGACCAGACCCTCAGTACCATTGCTTGCCTTCCCAACTACCCAGCCTGTTCCATCATCTGGTTGTACAATAACAATTTCTTCTCCTTGAGCAACTGTCAATTCGGCAGAATGTTGACCTGTGTAAGGGTAAAGCAATCTAGCTCGTTGTTCACTTGAACCATATGAATCATTAGCTGAAGATTGTGTGGCATTGGTACCTGATCTCTTACGATTTCGTAGTGATGACAACAAACCACCACCACCAGTAAAATGTGAAGCGGTTGTAGAATGTGATGCTATCGACCTTAAATCAGTACCATCGTCTTTAGAGTTGCTACCAGCATGGTGATGAGTTGGACCAGAGCTACCTCCAAATAGACCCCTTAAGCCTTTGCGTTTTTTTGCCTCAGTAACCGGTGCAACAGAATTCAAGTCCTTGTCACCAGCTGCTACTTCAATAGTTTCAATTTCAACAGCCTCTTTCAGTTTTGCTGTTTCGTTGTACGTAATTGCTTGTAATGCTGCTAGATATCTATTAAGTGTTTCAATGTAGCTAGCTTTCGATATCTTGCCAGAATCGAGATCGGGAAGATCACGCTTTCGCTGCTCTTGTATATTTCGGTACGACTCTGCTCTTTGTTCTGTTGTGCGCGCATGTTCAGCATATCTGGCATTGGCGTCTTCCAATCTTCTTCTAAGGTATTGTAATGCAATGTCGTTGGTAATCATATTTTCGTCATCATGCCAAATTGGTGATTCCTGGAAATAAAAGTCGGTTGGTTCAGACCATTGACTAATATTGTGCTTTACAAACATTGCCGAATCTAATGTAGGATTGTTTTGACTTACAACTTCTTGCATTGAATCTAGACAAACTATTGATCTCTCATGACAAGCCTTATCGACACTAATTGCCTGAGTCCAAAAGTCATTTAACATTCTGACACGAGTTTCGTTGACTACCTGTAAATGATCCAATAGCTCAGGAACATCCTCATGATAATATTTGTCTTTGATACGGTTTGCTACGTTGATTTTGATTAAGTAGTAGTTCTTTTCATTGTTCATTTCAATCTCTCGTTCAGCCATTTTTCTGTTGGCTTTATCTTTAGATCTATCAAAAGATTTAGTTGCCTTGAGTCTTGCAGCTTCCATCGCTTCGCACGAAGCATCATAACTTGCTTTTGATTTTTTAAGTTCGTTATAATAAGCGTCTCTTTCTTCTACCAACTTATCATGATATGCATTGTATTTTCTTTTCAGATCCTCAAGCCTAACCGAAATTCCACCGATTTGATCTGCTATTTGAGCTCTGAATTCATTGGAAAGACGTAATCGCTCTTTTCCAATCTGCTCAGTTTGGTTAATAATTTCCGTCCATGCAACCAGTGAGGCACATTCTAAAGAACCTGGGGTAATGACAGGAGTTTCACCAACACTCAAAGTGGCTGACATTTTGGCCTTTTTTTCAAAGTATTTAGAACTTAAGGTAGTGAGCTTTGTAGCGTATTCCTTTTCTATTATTGAACGTTCGCTGTAGAAAGCTTTAACATCCTCCATAAATTTAATACCATGGCCTACCTACATTAACTGGTTAATTAAAGAAGCTACTTCAATTGATAAAAAACAAAATACTTACCCATGAATCGACGATTTTGTATCCATCCTATAATATAGGAAAAATAGATTATTAGATATAATGTTAAGTTGGATTTATTCCTAAAAATCAGAGTAAACACAATCATACCTTCAATTCATCCCCAAAACTAACATTGAGGGGCACAGGAGTAGAGGAGACAGCATCAGTCATGATAAAAGTGATAACAATTTTAAGTAGGTGATTTAATATCTATGGAATATAATTGCGAACTGAAATAGTATTGAAATAACTCAGAAATGCTGGAGAGTAAAAAAAAAAAGTCAGGAGAATAAAAAGAGCGTGGGATTATTTGACAAGTGGAAAGCGTATGTCTAAGCCAATATGATTTTTGTGTCTGGTAGTTTTTTGATAATTCATGATTATTGCGAACGAAATTTAGCCTCCATCCTTTGGCAAAGTATTTTCTATACCAAGTAAGTAACTTTAGTACTGTAACAATCAGGCTTCAAATTTTTTTTTGTTTTGATTCTTCTCCCTTCTTCCATCTTCTTTTCCCTGCTTCTCAATCAACTATTCGAAGATTCCATATAGTACTCACTAATATCCCATAAAATGTCTGGTATGTTTATCTACTTCTCCAAAAAGAGCCAATTGGCAGATCAAATTCAATGAGATTGAGCCTTTTAAAGTTTTAGACTCAGTTCTCTTTAAAATTCATAACACTAACAAATGTCCCATTTATTTTGATTGACTTACATTACAGATTACACTCAAGTTGCTGGTATGTTTCTATAAAGTATTAATTTATCTCAAGTATCTAGAAGAATGAGATAAGGTACTAACACAAAAATTTTCGACGATTTTAGAACAATTTGTTCAATTCTACTACAACACTTTCGATGCTGATAGAGCAGGCCTCAAGGGTCTTTATGTATGTACCATCAAAATTTGTTGATAAAATTTGTTGAATACAAAATCATTTTGAATACTAATTGATAATCGATTACTTTTTTTTTTTTTAATTAATCTTTATATACAGAGAGAAAACTCTATGCTGACTTTTGAAGGTGCTCCAACTTTGGGTGCCGATAGCATTATTGAAAAATTAGTCTCTCTTCCATTTACCAAGGTTAAGCACCAAGTTACCACTTTTGATGTTCAACCAGTTTCTTTCTCCAACGGAATGATTGTCATGGTTACTGGTGCTCTTTTGGTTGATGATGAAACCATGCCTCAAAACTACTCTCAAGTTTTCCATCTTGTCCCTGACAGCGGATCTTTCTATGTCTTCAATGACATTTTCAGACTTAACTTAGGTTAAATTTTTTTACTTTAGATGTTTATCTTGGTTTATTCATTCGTTAGGATAACAGAGACTAATATCTTTAAGGAATCTTCGATACCACAAATTTATATTTTATGTTATTAGTTTTTAATAATTTTCCCCCCCTTTCACCTTTTCCAGCCTTTTATCTTTGTTATATTTTTCTCGTAGATTCAAAATAAAGCTTATTGTATATGTTGAGTTTGTAAAAATAACTATTTAAAGCCTTAGTCGCTAAATTGTTTTACTTGGTGTCATGTAATGAATACATTTTGATATTCAGTTAAATGCCATAGTGAAATTAAAATAAACAAAGTTGCTAAGAGATAGTGTCATGAGACATGAACAACTGTTACTAGACAAAAAAAAAAAACAACAACAACAAAAAAACAAATAACACTATACGTGGAACTTTATTTTCTTCCCGTGCAGCTAGCTTTTCTAAATATATACCACTAACATCAATCATATATATCCACAGCAAATTAACACAACAAACTAGTTGAAATCCATTATGAGCCACGAACCTGCTAAGGTATTTACTTAAAGTATTTTGATTATGAATTAAATATGTCTAACAAGCTATTAATATTTTTGCGCCTCTATAGACTCCTGTCCCCCCATCAAGACCAGCTCATAGACCTCCTCGTCATGCAGCTTCGCCAACTGATCCTTCAGCAGATCGTTCTACATCAGCAGATGGAAGTGCTAATTCTAATGTTGATGAAAAAAGCGAACGTGCTACACCTACTATACCTGCACGGCCAACGGTTCCTAGTCGTCGACCAATTGTTCCAAAGCGTCCTTCCTCAAGATCTCCAGCAACAGCGCCTGTATCGGAAAACGTCGATGCTTTTAAAGAGGCCCCCAAAAAAGAAGAAACTTCTGCCCAACATGAAGCTGACACATTGAATCCAATTGAGCTTGAGAAACAGGACGAAAAAGAAGACGTTGATGAGCTTCAGCAAATACAAAGAACTCCTAGTATTCCAATAGCACGTCCAACCCCACGAAAACCATCTACTTCAATGCAAGATTTTGACAAAGAAGGCATTACATCTGAAGGTATTCCAGTTTCTTCAGTAGTTCAAAATTTGCAAGACATTGCGGACTCTGTTAATCGACTATCTGTAGTATCTAGTACAGATGACCCAGATATTATAGATCCTCGAGATACTCAAAACGTAACTACATCTAAATCTGATGAAAATTTACAAAATGATCTCACAGGTAATAAACCAGATAACAAAGATACAGAAAATAAAAACGATTCACAATTTCAGCCTAGCGATGACAAAGACAACTCAAAAAAAACGCCTCCAGTTATTCCTTCCTCTAGACCAAATAGAAAAAATCATTCACCATCGATTGAAGTTAACTCAAATGACAACAATACAACTGAGAACTCCCAAGATGTAACATTGGCCATTGATAACAAGATCGAGTCTTCTGAGTCAAAAGCTTTACTCAAAGACAATGACGAGATTGAAGTAACAGATGTTTCACCTGCAACTCCTGTCCAGTTAAAAGATGCAGAAATTAATTCGAAAAAAATCGATGACCTCAAAATGGATAATCCTATTCTAGAATCAAACAATTCTTCAGAAATCAAAGGTCCAGAAGAAGATGAATCTTTGGAAAAGCCAAGGGTTGGTACACCTCAATTAGTGTCAGTGTCAAAAGAAAAGATTGAGCAAACCACAGACACATCTCCTGTTTCTACGGTACATATATCTGAAGATCGTTCTAATAAAATTCCTGTAATTCCCAAGCGAAGACCGCAGAAATATCAGAAGCCGGCTGATGCAGGTGAGAAGAACTCTCTTTTAGCTAATACAACCCATTCGGAACCTTTGGAAAAGGAATCAGAGTCTGGAACAAGCCCCAAAAAGCTTTCTCCAACTGTTCCCGAACACAAAGCTTATCACCTACATCATACTGATGAAACTTTAGAAAACAAACCAGATGCACAAATTTCAAAGTCAGCAAAAAAAACACCCCCATCGGTTCCTAAACGAATTTCACCCGGTGTTCCTCCTAGACCTTCTAAACTGGTGTCGTCCAAAATTAAGGAAGCTACAGCTGGTTTTGATTTTGGAAGTAATGACACCAGTACCCGGCCATCAGCTCCACTAACCAAGCCTAAGCCACCACCAAAACCGATTAACACTGGTGGTGCTGGCAAGGTCAGCGGATTGAGAGCTTCACTATTTAATGACTTGAATAATATGATTTTGAGAGGTGGTGTACCTCCACCTACTATCTCACGCAGTTCTACTTTGGAAAGTAAAGAAGGAGAGAACGAAGAGGGGAATTTGGGAAGCAAAAATGAAGATCAAAGCAATGGTAGCACTGAGACTGTTCATGGAAATAAGTTAAGTGATGCAAGGCGTGGAAGAGCTAAAGGACCTAAAAGAAAACTTCCTGCCGTAAAAGCTCAAGAAATTGTTGTAACTGAGCAAGACAAAATTAAGATTTCAACATATAAAGCAAGTTCAGTGAGAAAGCTCGAAATTATTGAATTTGATGTTTGGGAGATCAGTGAAACTACTGAAGGTAAACTAAGGGTCTTTGATATCGGTGAACAGATTGAAGCTATTGAAGAGAAAAAGAGATTAGAGAGAGAAAGACTTGAGAAAGAGCGAATTGAAAAGGAAAGACTTGAGAAAGAGCGAATTGAAAAGGAACAATTGGAAAATGAGAGAATTGAGCAAGAACGTCTCAAAGAGGAACGACTGAAAAAGGAGAAGGCAGAACAGGAGATTATTGCTAAAGAAGATGCTGAAAAGGATAGAATAGAAAAAATAAAGGCCAAAAAAGAAATACTAAGGTTGAGGCTTGAACAAGAAATTCTTGAGCTTGAAAGAGCTGAAGCTACTTTACGAAAAGAAGCCGAAGAGAAGAAGAAAATTCTTGCCGAAAAAGAAGATGCTCATTTGGCTCCAACTGAATCCTCTTCTCTTCAGGAGGTCATTAGAAAAGAAAATGAAAATATTGCTAAGACTGAAAATAGGCTAGCTGAAACTGAACAATTAAAAAAATCATTAAAGGTACAAGAAAAATCTCTTGATGATGATGATTCTCTTTTAGAAAAACTTGATAATCCAACAACTCTAAACACAGAGAATGTAAAACCCATACCTGTTCCAATTTCAGCTACTCCTGAAGAAGCCAAACCACAAGAATCTTTTTCAACGCAAAATACTAATGATCTTGAAAGTTCTGTAGTAGAGCCTGATGAATCAGTTGATACCCAACCATCGGAAAAGCCAACTGAATACGTTATAGCGGATTTTAAGCAAGAGCTTTCTATTCCAGATTTGAGCATAATATCAGAGCAATCTCCAGTAATCAAATCGAAAAATAGTGTCCCAGTTGTCCCTAAAGAAGAAACACCAATTTCACTCAAGCCGACGAATAAAGGTAATCAAGCAGAACCAACTAAATCTGAAACAAATTTTGAAAACAAATCTGAAGATACAATCAAGCATAATGACTCATGATACAGCAAAAAAGTTCTATAGTTATTCAACTTTATAAAAAGTACATATTAACAGTAGACTTTATCTATTTTTTCTAAGATAAGTTTTAAGTCAAATTATTTTTCCGTATTTTTTTTTATTTTGCTACATTATAAGAAAAATAATAAAAGTCAAAAAGTTTTATACTGTAATTAGAAAAATAAGAGAAGCTGCTGGCAAAACCAGAGGCTTATTGTCTAGTCATAACTAATGTTAAAATCAAATTAAATACACTATTAGCTATTAATTACCGGTCTATCAAGTAATGGTTCGATGGTCTAGTTGGTTATGGCATCTGCTTAACACGCAGAACGTCCCCAGTTCGATCCTGGGTCGAATCAATTTTTTTATTGAATTAATTAATTATTTTAAGCTTTAAATTATTCATATAAACATTGATTGAGTCAAAGCATTGAAAAATAAAAGTAATGCTAATTTCAATTCTATTTTTTAAGATTATATTAACAAAAACACCGACACTAAAAGAAATGAAAAAAGTTCATAAGGTTCATCTGATTGACAAACCAAAATTTTTTAGATAATAAACAAAAAAAAATATAAAGCAAAAAACTAATTCATGAAAAACAGAAACAAGACGTAAAAGAAAGAAAAAGAAAAAATCGCATATATGTTTGTTTAAATAGAAATGTTTCTTCCTTGCCTTTCTCGTAGTTCATCCTTTAATTTATATGCTGGATAAAATTTTGGCTTTTGTTCATCGCTTCCAGTAATAGTGGCAGTATTTTTCAAATTGTCGGCAATCAAATCAGGATTAGGAATTGTGTTTTTGGTTCCACCCAGGGAAGTGTATCCCATTTCATATAAAATGCAATATGGAATTCCTAGTACCCGCAAAAAATTCCAGATATCGCAATAGTGCCAGTCAATAACAGGATGGATTCTGATAAAATCAGGCCAGCCATGATCCGTTCGTTGAAAATGTTTGAGGTCGCTTCCATAAGGATCCGTTCGACGAATTCCTACAAATATGGCTTTTAATTTTGGAGGTTGAAAATCTTTTTGGGAAGCACTGCTTCCATTTCCATTCAGTATTGAAGTCTTGGTATCAGTTTTGTTATTTGAACTACCACTGGCATTGCGCTGTGAAATTTCTTCGTTTCTCAAATCTATGTATTTTTTTAAGCCTTCTTTCATTGGCATGATCAATGTAACAGTATTGAGACCGTATTGCTTGTTACAGGCTTCTACAAACTTATCAACCTGAGGAAACGCTGCGTTGCATCTGACATAAACACAAGGTAAAAGGGGATCGCTAGTAGGAATGTATTGATGATTTGAGTCTTTCCATCGTCGATACAGAGCTGCCAGTAAGAGAATCAGTAGTACTAAGCAATCTTTACCCCCATTAAATGATAGTGCTAATTCTTCAAATCTATATACCGTAATCAATAACGATCGGGTTTGTTAGAAAATAAAATAAAACTGAAGCAACATGTTTGAAAATAAATGAGTATATATTTACTTACGAGTAACGTTCAAATGCTTCTTGTAGAACCTTCATCGAAATTTTTACTTGTTCTTTGCACTTTTGTCTCTCTTCGTCTAAGGTCTCGTATTCTTCCGGATCGATTACAGGAATCATCGCACAATCTGGAGTAAAAGCAGTTTCAGCATCGAGACTGTTTTCATTAGTCGAGCACTTAAGCCTCTTGTTTTCAGCCTCGCGTATTTTTATTATCTCAGATGTCGGGGTAGTACTAAGGTATAAGTCGATAAGATCGGAAGCATGCTTAGCAGCTTTGATTAAAGGTGAATCGGGACTTAGAGTAGATTGGGTCATAGGTATTTAAATGTATTAAAAATATGCGCAAGCAGGGAGGTGCTATATTTTTTGTTGAGGTAATAAAAGCCTAGGATTTAATGGAATAAGATATATCTTGAGTACTTCGTCAAATATAACATATAATAACGAATATGGTGGGGGGGGTTGGGTATCGGATATGAGCATGTAAAAATGAAAGTATAGAATATAATTTTTTTCTAAAAAAATGTTGTAATAGTAGGACTAAAATAGGTATTTATACGTAAGGAAAGAAAAGTGAATCAAAAATAAAAAATGGGGGGAGGGGTTATTATTTATGACAGCTTTTTGTGACAACATATTTCAAGCTCCGATCGGGATTTAAAATGATTCGGTATTAAACCCCTGCCATTTTACATAGTAATCAAATTTGATCAAGAATCAAAGACCTTAACAATTCTACTAATTTTACCATTCCATAATATATATACAATAAAAAATAATCAAAGTAAAACTAGAATTTATATAAAATGCTCACCGGCTCATCAATGCCGATAGAATAGGCTTTTGTTGGTAGTCTGGTGGCAGGACGTCTTCAGTGATTTTAATACGGTACTGATTCAAGTTGCGCATGCGCTCATCATCTTCCCCACACCACAAGGACGTCTTTTGTTTTCCATGTTTGATCTTAAGAGAATGTGAAGCTACGGATGCTACAATAGCGGTTGTCTCACTGTTACCCTTTATTCCGTTCACTTCCATTTCGTTAACCAGATCCTCTACCAGATACAAATCTTTGAATTTGTTCCATTTAATTCTTAGTGCTTCGTTGTAAACATCAACATTGCATCCAGCAATATAAACATCCATACTTGTACCCTTAGTCATTTCAAATAGTGACAATGCCTCTAATGGGCTATCAAATTCTTCATCTAGTATCTTCATGCATGTTTTTAATAAGAATGGCAACGTTTTATAGTCAACTAAAAACGAATCTGGCGTAACCGTGAGATTTTCAAGAGCTTCTAATTCTCTCTGCGCAGCAGATTTAGACGGTGACGATTTATTCTTTGTGTTGTTACTGTCGTCAAATAATGAAGTATGCTGATATTTGGCAAGAACTTTGTTTTTATAAAATTCGACTATTTCAAGGTCTGTCTCTAATGTGTTCAAGTGATCTAATATTGGGGCGAATTTCTCTTTGATGATTTTTTGTATATTAAAGATGCTATTAATGTTGATACCTCTATTTTTTTGTGACGACATGGTTAATGAGCTAGCAGATAATGGTAACTTAGTGACATCTTCACTAGTGACTTCCATCTTAAGTTCTTCATTTTCTTGCGAGGAATCTTCGTTGTAAAACTTTTCCTTTCCTTTGTTACCTCCGGTAATAGAAACAAAAAGGGCATTCAACTTGGGCATCATATCTTGCCCTTTTGATGAGTTAATAGCTTTTTCTGTGCCTTGTGCTGCTGACTTTGCCAGCAGGTTATCGAATATTTTGGAAAATGCATCGATTTCAGCTTTACTTGCTGTAATTCCAAGAGCTGGTCCGTTTCTATCAACGCGTCTCTTGATTGGCTTAAATGCAGCCCTTAAATCGTCTCCTTTCACTACCTTTTTGCTATCCCTTTCTTCGTCATTAAAAAGTTTGACTTCAGAGGAAACAGAGGGCTTGATCACCTGGTTTTTCGAAATGGCAAATGAATCCTCTAGTGAAACGTTGAAAACTGTATTTTCTAACGAGTTTGCATCTTGATTAGAAATTTCAGGCTTTTTATGGCGTTTCAGAAGAAATTCCCAAGATTTATCAACAGAGCTGTCTAATCCGTCTTCTGACGAATAATATGCTTTTTGAACAAGACCAGATGTACTTTTTACAACATTTCTGTACTTTTGAGTTCTTAGTTTAGATAGCCGAGTAAGCATTTTTGATTCTTGAAACTGGAATTTGTGAAATATCTAGTTTTATCTAGTTTTATGTTTTACAGAAAAAATTTTAGCAGTGGGTATAGTGAATAAAGCAAATCACGTGATAAAGTATTCTAAACTTTATCTTTCAGAATTGTTGAAGATTGTATGTTATTTCACACCCACATTGAATAATACGTTATTAATATTCCAGGTTTTCAATTTTAAGCAAGGATTTTTCTTATTCTTCATAGAACTTTTATATATTATGTTTGATAGTATACTTCATCCTTATGAATGGAGTACTGTTGATACTCAATATTTTCTTGCTGTTGATTCTAAAAAAAATGAAGTGACTCTTCACAAATCAATTTACAGTGTAAGTATACCAATCAAGTTTTATCTTATCAACGAAATTTTGAATTGCGCAAAACTAACACTTTATTCAGAATAAAAAATATACTCTAACAACTGATAGTAGACGGGAGATTCGTTCGAAAGTAGATTCGGATTCTATAAGATGTTATAGTTACTCACCAAACAAGCTAGGCGTGGTCTGTTGTGGCTTTGAAGAAAAAGCCCTTCTTTTCAACATACAGGAAAAAGCTCAAGCTCCCATTGAGCTTCTGGGAACACATAAATCCAACCCTCCTTGTAACGATGTATCATTTAACACAGAAGGATTACTAGCCATAGCTCTAGACAAAGTTCGAGCAGAATCTTCACTTCGAATATTTGACATAGAAAGAGTGGGCGAAGGTGCGCCGTCAGCGATATACTCTTTGGCAGCAAATGATCTTGTTTTTTCAGCATCTTTCATTCATGAAGAACCAAATTCTATTTTATGTGGAAGTTATAGATTTTTACGCGAGTTTGATATTCGTTTAAATACTCCTACATTTCAAATTGCCTGTAAAGATGTCCATGATATTACGCCAGACCCCTTTAATTCATACTTCTTTACTGCAAAGAACAAAGAAAGAGGAACCGTTTCATTTTTCGACAGAAGATATATTGGGATTGAGCCGAATCCACTGATATCAATTAGTATAAACTCGAGTCAAAATAAAGAAAAGAAATCCAGCTCCTGTTTTCGTGCTTCATCTACACGCCGTGGAGAATTTGCAAATCTATATGAGGGTGGCTTGATTAAAAGATGGCAGATAGAAGGTACAGGTTCGAGCAGTAAAGGTGATCCTGCGTCACGCTTCATTTCGTCAATTCAAACAGTATCAGACCTTAAAGATGTTATCTCTTTTGACTATGTCAAGGATTTGGAATTTCCTAATCGCCTAAACATCATGTGTGTTGAAAATAATCAGTTAGTAAGAATGTGTATTAAAGAAAGCCCCTCTGCAATCAAATTTGATCCTTTCAACAATCTGGCTTCAATAGATACAGAACATCTCACTTTTATTACTGCAGAATCAGATGGCGATATCTCTAGTGTCAATGGGCGAAAATTTCGAGGTAGCTCAACTAATGGCAGTGCTCCTCAAGACAGCGAAGACCTTGATGATGATATTTCATCGGAAGAGCATGAGGGTACACTACGTCCGAATCCAGGTACTTCACGCTCTATTACTTCCCGAAATAATTCTTACTACAAGGTAAATCATATTTTAGAATCTGACATTTCAACAACAATTAGAAAACGAGCTCTAAACAATTATTCAATGTCATGTGCTAAAAACCTAGAAATTTTAAACTCATATGATGACTTTAATGACACTCGCTTGACAAGCTTGAAAGATGCATGGAAATGGATTCAGAGAGCTCAAAGATCAAGAACTTCTATGATTCAAAACGAGGTTGATTTGTCGTACGAAGGGATTTTAGGAATTTGGGAAGGCTACGATTGGATTTCACAAAAGTTTAACCCTCCTAAATTTACACGCGAAGAATTTGACAGAGCTGTTTCCAGAATTATAGAGGGCCACAGGAGAAAGATATATACAAACGTTCCTACTTCAAATAAATACGGACTTAGGCAGTTATGCTTAAGAGTTGCAGGATGGAATTTTGACAAAGAGCAACTGGAACCTATATTACAACGACTTGAGTCTGAAGGTAAATACGAACAAGCAGCAGGATGGGCAGTATTTCATGGTAATATTGATCGCGCAGTTCAAACTCTGACAAATTCCGGAGATGAACAGCTAAGAATGATGGCAACAGCTATTGCTGGCTATGACGGATATAGGAATACAACCATTGACAACACCTGGAAAAAATTATGTAAGAAGATGGCATCTGACCTTGCAAACCCTTATATGAGGGCAATTTTTGCATACATTGCTGATGGTGATTGGATGGAAGTCTTGGATCAAGTTTCTTTACCTTTGTATGAACTATTAGGTATTGCATTGCGTTTCTTGTCTGATAGTAAGCTCACTATATATCTCAGAAAATTCACCAAAGATGCCATCAAAAATGGGGATATTGATGGTGTCATTTTAACAGGGATTACTCCCAAAGCTATCGACCTTATTCAATCTTATGTTGATAAAACTGCTGATGTTCAAACTGCAGCCCTAATAATATCATTTGCGTCTCCCCTATATTTTAAAGATGAAAAAATTGATCATTGGGTGGAATGCTATAGAAATCTCTTGAACTCATGGAGATTGTTTTCTAAGAGATCAATGTTTGACGTTGCTAGAAGTCGTGCTTCTCGTACATTGGATGGACATATCTCAATCAAAACAGTTCCACGACAGGTATCTTTATTATGCCATGGTTGCAAAAAGCCTATACATACAGGAGGAATGAAGCCTGGAACTGAATCATCAAGCACTATTTATTCTGAAAGTGCTGACAGCTCCATTCCAAAAATGGGTCCAAATTTTTCTGCACCTATCATGGAATCCAATATGTCACCTGTTGGTAGTGCAATGGCCAATGCAATGGCTATTTCCCAAAGAAAAGAAAATACCAGTACATCTCCAACAGCACAACAACAACGTCGTGGCATTTCCAATCAGCCAGATGCTCTTACTTTTCAAGGGGTTGATACAAATATTAGATGTCCTTACTGTCGTTATCCATTGCCTAGATGTGCAGTCTGTCTTATGCCTCTCGGATCTCTTCCTCCTCGCACTAAAAATGACAACTCCTTAAGAGCAATGCAAAACTATGCATCGACAAACGAAGCAGTACCAGAAGCAAGTGAAGAAACTCAAGAAAATGCAAAGACCAAAGAATCTTTAGAGCAAGACAATCCATTTGATCGATTTTTTGTTTTTTGTCTTTCTTGTAATCATGGCATGCACTCAAACCATGCTCGACAATGGTTCTCGAAGCATAATATATGTGCAGTGCCTGACTGCGAATGTACTTGCAATCAACATCAACCATTTTACAATTAGATACTTTAATAAAGATTAATATAGACTATTCATAAAATCATCAAAATAGAGTTAACAAAAATAATAAACAGCGGTATCTATATGTCTGAAATAATATACAACTCTTCGGGCAATAAAGTGTTTTCTTCCCAAGATGAGAAAATCCAAGACACATCTACACAGTATGCAAATCTTCCGTCAGTTCGTTTCCTGTTGTTGATTTTTTTCAAAATACTGGCTCTTGTAGTATCTAGGGGAGAAAAAACCATAATGTCAATGCTTGGGCTTAACGGATTAGTCTCAATGACAGCTCCACCAAATTTTGCATAAAACCTTGCTTTAACCAAGTCCTGTTTAGCATCAACTCTCAAGTTATTTATTGTTGGAGCCACTGGAAAATAGCAGTTTTCTTGCTTTGGAAGAGATGAAGATTGGATTGAAATATCAGAAATGAATTCTCTTGCTTGTTGTTCGAAATCAAAATATATTGTTCCACATGATGAGAAAAGCATATTCATTGGAACTGTATCATTGTGAAAGTGCTCTTGAAATGTTTCAGAAAAAGCTCCTAGCAGGGAATGGAAATTGAGCTTATTACAACTGTTGTTTTCAGTAGAAGGAATTAAAAGATTTAAGCGTGTGGTATAGGGAGTAATTTTGGATAATGTTTGCTTTAAACTTTCCACAGTAGAAGGTTCATAATAGTTATCACCATATCTATCAACGTTACATTTTGCCTTGTGAATCTCTTCTTCAGAAGCAGTCAAAATATACTCGGGATTTAAAGGTTTACTTTTGTTATCTTTTATTGAGTCCCAAAGCCATTTTGGTCTAACAATTATGGCTTCTGGATGTAATTTAATAAAAAATGAAACACCTACTGTATATATATCAGCAATGACATAAACTGGAGCTTCAGAGACATTGCTTGAAGTTGAATAAAAAGCTACTGTAGACCCTGCGTGTGTGTTTATGAGAACCTCTAGTTGTTTGGCGCTTTTGTAATTTGGAATTCTTTGACTCGTTAATACATAAAATTTTTTTCCTTTAAATAAACTACTAGGAGTTAGTGCTGTATGATTAAAATCTTCATTGGATATATATTCACGCGATGAATTGACAATGGTTAATTTCAAGCGTTTGACGCTTTTTTTACCTGCGTTACCAGACTTTCTTTTTTGAAGTTCGCGTTGTTGTTTTGCTCGTTTTGTTTCAATGTCTGCTCTAATTTGCTTAAGTTGGTTCAATGATGTGGCATTTTTCCAGTTTTTATCGTAGCGAAATCCATTGAATCGTGGAAATCTTAGAGTCATTCCAGCTTTATAAGAATCTGAGACGTTAATTTTTTCTGCCTTTATCTGAATAACAATGGAGTCTTTTGGATGAATCCATACATCTGGCGTTTGATTGCCAAAATCCAAACACGGAGGAAGTCTATCGTTGGAAATAAATGGCACAGTCTTATCTTTGAAAATAGATCTTACTATCTTATACTCTTCATTAGTGAAGCCCCCGCCTACTTTGCAAAGTGAGTAGAATGGTGGTATAAAACTTGTGTTGTCGTCATCAATATGCTCATCTTCTTGCTCTAGTGAAGAATATCTAACCCCGCATAGAAAAGAAGAAAGACCTCCAGCTCTTGATCCATTACCATAATATCCACCAATTATTAGCAAATCTAGATTTTCTCCCAAATTAGAAACATATTCAGGTTTTACTTTAATCCAATCGTTGTTCCGTGAATTTAGTCGATATGCAGAATCTGGATTCTTAATAACAAGACCTTCTCCATCTTTTTCCATTACCTTTAGGAATCGTTTGTCAATATCATCCTTTGTAGATCCTTTGGTATATTTTATTATTTCAATGACATGATTCACTGGCTTCAAAACAGTCTCTAAAACTCGCCTTCTTTCTTTCAAAGGATAAGAAATAAGAGAGGCACCATTCATGTAAAGAACATCGTAGACTATATAAAATGGGTGACGATGGAAATTGTTATCAGTGGCTTCTATTGCTGCTTTCCATTTAGAAGGAGCTTTGATATTGGGCTCAAAATTTTCATTGTTATTATAGTCATCTTCATGAAAAGATTTTCTAACACCAACCGCACTTTCAAGGTTTCTAATCATGTTAATTGCACCTTTTACCCGGTTGAATCCTTCAACAATGCACTCAACCTCATTCCAAGAAACAACTTCACCATCAAGAACAATGTTCCTTACATTTGGATGTAGAAAATTTTTTAGCAAAGGTGTGAAGCTCCCAGAGCTGTAATCTTTCCCATATTTTTCGGTGTTTTCATTCCCCTTTCTTGAGAAATATTTAAACTCACCATCTATCATGTGCAACTGTAATCTCTCTCCATCGATTTTTTCTTCAATGTAAAACTCTGGGCAATCTATTTTGGATAGGAGCTCACTATAATCATTCATAGCAAAATTAGCCATCTGTGGTTTGTAACATGAGAATGGCTGGATTTCAACGGTATTTACCACTGAATTTTCGTCTAAAAGTTCCCAGCATACTCGCCTTAGATCGCTGTTAACGTTGAAAAACTTAATTGCATCAGGATGCCAGCAATCTAGAATTGATTTTTCAGTCATTCGAATTTTCATGGCTTTGATAATAATCTTGATAATCCAATACATTTCATGTGCATTAAGCTTTTTTATCATTAGCTCCAAAACCTTTTTTTGTCCTCCTTTTTGGGTATGTAGTCTAACAAGGTCATCCAACAATTCATTAATATCATCTAAATTTAGATTACTATATTCCTTTTTTCCATGTCTTTTTAAAATGTTTTCTCTACATCTTCGTGGAAAATCACCAGTGCCAGCCATGTAGCCGCCTTTCCAGTTTAACATGGCCTGACCATCTTCAGATTTTCGATCAATATGGAGGATCTGTAATATCTCTAGAGCTAATTTTTTCTCTTTCAATCGGAAGATTCTGGTGCAGTCAATTTCAGGTAGTAGCAAGCGGAAACAGGGAAAAATGTTTTTTCCACATTTTTGTCTCCACAAACTAACTATTTCCTTAATTATCTCTTTACGATGAGTTGGGGTTGTATCTGAACTCTCTAAACGATCTAGAAATTTAACAAATAATCTGAAGGGCATAGATCCAAAATTGGACGGTTCTGGAGGATAATCATCTGGAACAATAGTAGACATTTATAACAAACCTTCAGCCATTTATTATTATTACTGTTTCTGAATTCTGTTTTCTGGGAAATGAAATGGAATTTGATGTGTTCTATCTTTAAGCATTTTTGTTTATTGAATTGTTAAATGGCATTTGAATATGGCATCCAATGTTTCAGGCAAAGACAGGGTAACCCAACCCGGTTTTTTCAATTTGGATTTTTACTGTAAAATAAGGTCGCATCATCAAGTCTTATTTCACTATGCATATTTATTTCCTAATATTATTTAACTCTTCTAAGCAACTCTTTTTTTTTTTTTTTTTTTTTG
>CBXB010000076.1:144091-173930 GCA_000817185.1 Magnusiomyces clavatus CNRMA 12.647
TTTTTTTTTTTTTTTTTTTTCTCTCTACTATAACTTTTTTATTGTTTTCTCAACAACATTTATATTCATAGAAATGTCCGTACTTAATCGAATCAAAAATATCGGTGAGTCAAATCTCTCTGAATCCCTAACACCTGGATTTTTCAGAATGGATGATTTGGCTCGCTACGGCTTCAGCGGTGGACTAACAGCAAAAGCTTGGGATCCAGTTCAAGGTCTTATGGCAATTGGAACAAATAATGGCTATGTCCACGTTTTTGGTCAGAAAAACGTTGAATACGTATTTTCATTAGATCAAAATTTAAGTGTGAACCATTTATGTATAGTCAAATCAGTTTATTTGGTTGTTGTTGACTCGGCTCATACTATTTCAGTATTTTCATTAGACACAAAAGAACGACTGTCCATACAAACTGCCCCAGGACGAGTGAGAACAATTGCATCAGATCCAGCCATGGATTGGCTATTTCTCGGTTTGGAGACTGGGATGGTTTCAGTTTTTGATGTCGACAGAGGCGTATTGAGTCCATACAATATTGGAAACTTACAAAAAAGCTTTTTACCAAAGGCACGACTAAGCCCTGTAATTTCATTACAAATACATCCTAGAGATCCTTCAAAGCTTCTTATCTGCTACATGGAATCAGCCATTGTTTTTAATCTGATCACGCAAGAAATTGTCTTAGGACTTTCCTACCAATTACCGGCCGGCGCACCAGGTGGTGATACTATTCCATCAATTGTTGAACAGCCCAGAGCTCCTCCATTTGTACAAGCATTATGGCATCCTCACGGGCACCACGTTCTAACCGTGCATGTAGATGGGTCGTTAGTTTTTTGGGATGGTACTGAAGGAACCCTCTTACAAGCCAGAACTCTTACTGATAGTGACGTCAATATTCCAAGGCGCGGCGTCAGCGCAATGCATCAAGCAGCTATTGGTGAAGGACTAGACAAAACCCCAATATCACAGGTTGCCTGGGTCTCAACTCAGAATCCTGAAGAGACGGCCATTATAGTTGCAGGAGGACACTCTTACGAAGGCTCTGTACAGGGTCTAACCATGTTAGATTTTGGTGTTACTCCAAATGTTTCCATTACTTCGTACCAAAACATGGGCAAGCACTACGCTAACCCAAGACGAAATAGAGTTTTTCCACTACCACCTGGCCAGAGTGTTGATCAATTTATAGTTCTTCCAAAATCAAATCCTTACTATGGTGGTGGACTTGACCCAAACTTAATTCTTGTTCAGTTAGCTAACGGCGAAATGTGTACCTTGAAATTCCCTGAAGGCCTTCCTTTAGATACTGTAGCTGGTCTACCGTCAGCCTTTGGTTGGGTTCAGCCTTTCGTCACTGCATTAGCGGTAGGATCTGTTAAACATGCGCAGTGGCTAGGAATGATGACTTCTGTTCCAGCTGTCGACTCGTTCTTTATTGGAGGTGCCCAAGCTAAGCGCCATTTAAGAAAGTTTGACATTAGAAACGCCTTATGCACTGGTCACACAAATGGTGTTGTAAGACTGTGGGATAGTTCTCACGGAGAATTAGATGATTCCAGAGTATTAGAGGTTAATGTTGCTGAAACTTTACGAAAACATGATGGTTGTCGAGTAACACACATTTCATTTGCACCAAATGCAGCAGAACTAGCAATTGCTATTGAAACCGGCGAGGTTGTTCTATACAGATTTGGTCACTCTAAAGGAGTCTCAGATCAAATGAGAGGTCTCAGCCTTTCTGATAATACTCAACCTCTTCAAGATATCAGAGGCCGAAGTACGGTTAAAAAAGACGGTTTTATTCCTCAAACCTTGGTCAATACTAACAACGGCCCAGTTTCCGCACTTGTGTGCTCGGAGATTCAATTTGTAGCGATTGGATATAAAAATGGAAACATCACAGTAATTGATGAGCGTGGACCAGCTATTATCTATTCGATTTCTATTTCCCAGTTAACACTGAAAAAGTCCAAACTACTATCTCACAAATCCCAGAGCGTAGGCTCAGTGGGAGAATATGCAACTGCTATGGAATTTGCCATATATATGCTTGATGGGGAGAAGTTTAGTAGTATTGTTTTGGCTGTTGGAACAAATCTTGGAAAAGTTCATTCTTTTAGAGTGATGCCCACTAATCAAGGGCGATATTCGTTGGAATATCTTGGTTATTGTGATGCTGGTGACGATCCAATTCTAGAAATCATGCCCATAAACATGGTTACTGGCAAACTGGCAAAGGCAAATCTGGACGAAATGAATCAGTTGCCTAGAGGCATCCAGATCCATGGTGCTATCGTTACAATCTCAAAGTCAGAATGCAAAGTGATTCGTCAGCCAAAGAACAAGCTTGCCTCACGCACATTCAATAGTCCCGTTGCCACAGGAGGAATCTGTTTTATGCTTCAAAATAACACACTCTGCTTGGCAGTTGTCACAGTTAGAGGAGAAGTTGTTATTTATAGTTTACCACACTTACAAGAAATCACTGTCAACAAGCTTCCGTTTATTGCTTCCCCTGAAAGTATTGGCGACTCGATTGTCATGCAGAATGGTGACATTATAATCAGACGAAGTCAACTTTCTGCTGCTCTTATCAACATTTGGGGACGTGGCATTAATTACAAGGATATTCCAGCTGATGCCCTCTACGATGTCATGAAGCCTCTTCCTCCACGACCAACGATTAGTGCCTTACAGTGGATTAAGGGAACTCCTGTTGCAACCATCCAGGACGTTGATGCCGCTGTTGGAGGTGCACGACGACCGAAGTCTAAGGAAACCCTGGAGCGTGAACGTGCACAGAGAGAACAGCAACTGCTTATCCAAAGATCGGGCGGCACTCAGCAACAGTCTAGACCAGCCACAAATTCTGCTTTTAAATCAATCTCAAATGCATTGGACAGTTTCGAAGAAACAACAAATAACTATCTAAACACATTGAGTGATACTTTGAAAGATGCAGAACCTTCGCGGTCCAGTATTATGAAGGGTGCATTTAAAACTAGATTTTTCTAAATTGTGCTTATATAAACGTTATTTAATTTTTTGGATTAATTTTTTTTAATATATATAGATTAATTCCAATACTTGTTTTATTTCATTTTACACCGTTTAAAAAAATTTAAAGATAAAAGTTCTATCTAGAAGTTTTTTTTATTTTTTTATTAATGAAAATATAAATATCTTTGGAGAATAATTACAATGTTTATAAATAATAATTAAATACTCTAGAAGCTTTCATATATATATTAAAAAAAGCCAATAAAAGTTTCAACTAAACTAAATATTCGTTCTATTAATATTAGATAGGAACAAGAAAAAATGCAAAATTAATTAAACGCAAGTCATAAATAAAAGAAAAAAAGCAAATATTAAAACTAAAAAAAAAAAAAAAAAAAAAAAAAAAAAAAAAAAAAAAAAAAAAAAAAAAAAGACTACTATTATTATTAGGTTTTATGTTTTTTTAAACCTTTTCATTAAAAGAACTAGAATGAGTTTCATAATGAGGAGCAAATTTATTCAGATCCTTAATACGATGAGAGTTTTCCAGCTTTCTTTCAAACTCTTTGTTGCTTTCCGGAGTGTTTGATTCCTTTTTCCACACGTGGCCAAATTGAGCTCTCACGCGCTGTAGCCGGCCCAGCTGCGTTTTGTTTGATTTAATCATGCGAGCAGAAAACTTTTGAATGTACTGCTTGAGCTCAGACTCGTGGATGGTGTAAAGGGACCCGACCTCGGAGGCAAGCGTTTCGTGCGAGCGCTTGATATCTTTTGAAAGTCTGTAGATTTCGTTTTGGCAGATGTAGATCTGGTCGTTTATGTCATTGATATCTTTGGCCCGTTTCTCTTCAAAGATGGCCATGGGCCAGACGTTTTTGCCAGAGGCCTTTTCCAGTGATCGGTGCAAATTTTTCAGTGTGACTTCACGTTCCTTAAGCTGGTCAATCATGTTTATTGGAACTTGCAGTTTATCAGCTGCAGACGAGACAGTTCTGGTAAGAGCGTCACAGGAGATTGCAAAGTCGGTGTAATGCAGTGTTGAGATTGTTGAGCCGAGTACAAGAGACTTACGGAAGTAGGCATCAAACGATGGTGCGTTTGTTCCCGTTAGGCCTGAAGCAGAAGGTTGAGGTGAAGCTTCATTACGAGATTGTTTTTGTGCTGTTGTATCGCGAGAAGAGCCCAATACTTCAGGTGGCCCCAAGGGAAATTTGTCAAACATTTGGAAAAAGTTGATTTGAGCTGAGTTGTATGACTCTATAGATATTTTGATTTTTTGAGTATTTTTAGAAATGATTTCAGCAGTACGAGCCAATTTAGAAAGCTGTTCATAAGCGTACTGCATAAAATAAAGGATGGGTTCAAGCTCTTCGCTTTTATAGAAAAAAAACTCAGGATTAGCTTTGTTTCGGAAGTCATCTAAATCGTCTTCTTTTTCCATTTGAGTTTCTTGACGGCTTTGAAGCATGCGACGACATCGTTCTATAATGGAGTCTTTAGAGAGATCTTGAACAAGAATGAACTCCCACAAGAGCTCATGCTGTGCAAAAGTTGGATGCATTAAGAGAGTTCTCAAAAAACAATTAAGTCTTGTTTGAATTTCATGAAATAACTGATATACGGTTTTGCCATGAAGTATCTTGGGACCATTGATGGTGTATAATGGAGGAACCCAAGAGTATGGATTTTCGTATGAAAGCCACTTCTCTAAAAATTTGAAATCATCAAAAGTTCTGCGTACAGAAACAATATCATTAGGGTCGTTTGGTGTGCCGGTAGTGATGATGAAAAATATTCTACCTTTAATAAGGGAGGTTCGTAGTATGCTAGTTGATTTGCCTTTTAAAGATTTTGCATCGATTGAAATATATGCACTTTCAAGGTATCTGGTTGTGTCATCTTCTTTTGCAATTTCTAAAGCTGTAGATCCACCTTCGCCTTGAAGATAGATATCAACACGAGGATCGTTAAATATGCCCTTTATGGCTGGCAGTCTAGAAAATTTGCTGTATACCATTAATGGAGTGAAGCCTGCTTCGTTGGGCCAGTTGACATCAATGTTGAATCTCAGCAGTTCTTTTACAGGCATTTCGTCTTTAACAATATGCAATAAAGTATTGTCTTTGGGATCTCTATGATACATAAGATCCAAGTCCTGAATGTCTTTCGACGAGCTTTCAGTGATTGATTTTGATTCCCATGCTTTGAAAGCAAGTCGGACTAATTCGTCGTATTGTTGGTGGTCGTAGCAACGGCATAATGCAAACAATGGGGTCTGACCAGCTAAGTCTTTTTGATTCCAGTCAATCAAATGCCCAATTTCAGGTATCAGCCAGTGGGCACGGAAAATGTAGTGGCCAACAGATCTCTTCCAGTTGTTGACTCTGGAAAAGTAGTCTGCTATCTTTTGATCATCTAAAGGATCTATTTTACCCAAAACTGAAAAAATAAAATCTCTGTCTTCAGTCTCCAAAGCCAAAAGAAAAAGAGAAGATCCGGCGGAATCTCTATCACCAATAGTATAATCAATGTCAAAAACCTCTTCTCCGTTTTCATCTACTAAATCAAATAAATATTCTAGCAATTCAGGTTTATGTTTTTTGCCTGATTCTAATAAAGCTATTGTATCTTTAGATTGGATTGCAGTTACAAGTGCAGATGCACCTTGAGGTGATCGGTTTCTTACGACAGATTTCCAATCATTTGGGTGTTTTTCTTTCAATTTTTTAATAAAGGCTTCAACTGATTCTAAAGAAGAAAGGCTTGCCATAAATGCTTTATTTAATCGAGAAAGCTTGGTAAGTTTCTGGTGATTACTGGAAATATGATATGTGACAGCCTCTAATGTTGATAAAGAGTAGCCTAGATGGCCCATGTCAACATCAACAAAAGAAAAGTTACGAATATAAAATAATAAAGAGTTGATGTTAACCATGTCTGATCTGACAACTACCAAAATCATTAGAGAAACTAGAATGTCTGCGGATATTGTATTTTTTAGTTTATTGTAGCTCTTGTCTTGGTGCAGTTCTAGATTGTAATGGACCGAGCATTTATTAGCTCTTTGTAGTGTTTCTTTATCTGTTGCATCAGGCGTACCATTTGTTAGAATTTGAACTACAGATAAGAGAACTTTAATCTTATCAGTAACGCTGGAGATTGTAGTGATTGAAGAAAACAATTTGACAGCTTGAGCGACTAGATCATCCAAATCAAAAAGGGTGGTAATATCTTTCACGGGGATTCCGAGCTGCTCGACGCTAATGTTTTTCATAACCCAACACAGATCAGAAGTTTTTGCATCTTCGACTTGATGAAACTGTAAAGTTTTTTCCCACAGTTGTTGATGCAGTTGGCTTTCAATGTGTTCGCCTACCATTTGACCTATTTCGTGGCTCGACAGACCTGTTTCATTCATAATTTTGGTTAAAGCAGACGAGCCGACTTGCGAAAAAACAGATATTGCATGGTCAATAACATTGTTGTATGCATTCAACAACTGGTCGATAGTTTGTACGTTTTCTACTGAAAAGGTGTTTACAATGTTGAATAGTTCTAAATCAGCTTTCGATATATCTTTTGGATACGCTAGAGGAAGGAGCTTGTAGTCTCGTTTTAGTCTAATATCTACCTTGACCTTTTCAATATCTATACCAAAATACTCAGGCAAGTCTATTAATTTCGAGTCTAGTTCTTTTTGTTTTTGTATCAACTCCTGGTTTTGCGAATTTTTTTTGGAACCTGGGGATTGAAATGCTGATGGTGATACGGGAGATGGGAGTGTGTAACTGTCAAAGGAAGATGAAGAAATTAGATTAGGAAAAGTGGGCTTCCCCGTTAGGGGATAGCCTACTTGATAAACGAGAAATTTAGTATCATCTGGGAAAAAGGGTGAAGGGGGAGTTATAATAGTTTCGTCAAGTATAGTTGTGTTGAAATGAAGTTTAAACCCGGCATTTGTCTGAATGAAATTTTTAAATACAAATACTGTTTTCTTGTTTAATGTTTGCATTCGCCTCGATCTGTCAGTTGCCTTTGCATCTTGAGGTATTTCAAGAATATGGGAGGATATAAAGTCTTCGTTATTCATAATAAGTTCGGAGAAGGGTAATCGCGTCTCTTCATCGTAACTCCATATAACATTTGAAGGTGGAATCACAATAACATTTCTTGCAAAGCTATTTGGCTCTTGCAGATATGCCCGTATCCTTTTGACAGCTGAGCTGGGATCAGGTTTTTGAAATAAGGCATAAAGTAATGGATTTGCGTATATCGATGGGGTGTAGGTGCTTGTGGACATTGATGAGACCGGCGACAAAAAAAAGTGGCGGAGGTTCGTATAGTTTTCTATGTAGATTGGGGTGGCGTCTGGAATCTTTTCCCTGATTGATGTAAAAGAGTCTGAAGAATTATATTATAGAATTAAATAATTAAGGTACAGTAAAAAAATATATTTTAGGTTGTCTTTGGATAGTTTTTTTAAATCGAAAAAATCAGAATATGGTATTAAAACCAGACATTTCATTTAAGAGGGTTCTATTTAATACAGAAACAAAAGTAGAAAAAAGGGCAATGTTTCATGTAAAAATAAAAAATAAATATAAAAAAGTTTGAAAAAATTTAAGGAGCTCTATAATGTGAGATTTGATGATTCTATTTCGGCGGTGGTAGAGAAAAACGGGCAATAAGCCAATGTGCGGCTTAGGGTAAGGAACTGCTTTAAAATATTTTTAAATATTTTTTTATTTTGTCTTTACTACTATCTAAAAAAATATTTTTTTTTTCAATTATCTGTTATTATATTAATAGAGGAAGTAACAAAATATCAAAAGCTACAAAAATGGGGAAAAAACCAGTCAATAGGAAACGAAGACCAGAAGTAAAACATAAAAATGCTGTACCAAGTGGGGATTTCCCAGTAAAGATGGCTATGTGGGTAAGTTTTTTTTTATGCTGCTCAAAATACTCAATATCTTTTTCATAATGGTCAAGAAACAAATAAGGCCAGTAGATCTAACTTGCTTTTTGCTTCTTTTTTTTTTTAATTTAAAATTGCATTAGGACTTTGATCAATGTGATCCTAAAAGATGCAGTGGCAAAAAACTTAGTAGACTGGGACTGATACAAGAATTACGGGTTGGACAGAAATCAAATGGTATTGTCATTAGGTATGTTACTTTTTTTATTTTATTTATTTTTTTAGTTATTTCATTCAAACCATGTAAAAATAATACATAAAGATCATTAACATAATTTTATTTTATTTTTATTTTTTTTTTTTTTTTGATCTAGTCCTAATGGTAAAACTGTAGTATGCCCTGATGATCGAGAAATTGTTGAACAATATGGTGCTTCTGTTGTAGAGTGCTCATGGGCAAGACTAGAAGAAGTTCCATTTTCTAAAATTGGAGGAAAGCACGAGAGACTACGTAAGATCTTTTATTAGCCTTTTTTTTTTTACAAATTAGCTATAATTTTGTTTTTTTACTAACTTGATATATTTATAACAACGTATTAGTGCCCTACTTTGTTGCTGCAAATCCTGTAAACTACGGTAAGCCTTGGAAATTAAACTGTGCTGAAGCTTTTGCAGCTTGCTTTGCCATTATTGGACATTTGGACTGGGCAGAGCAAGTTATGTCGCATTTTTCTTGGGGAAACGCGTTTTTAGATATTAACCATGAACTGATTGAAATTTACTCTAAATGCACGGACTCTGAATCTATTCAAAGGGCACAACGGGAATGGTTAGATGAGCTTGAAAAGGAGTTTGAAAAGAGACAACAAGATAAGGAAAAGAGTGCAAAAAAGATGGGTATTGTTGACAGTCATCATAACGTTGTTGGTGCAGATAGTGAGTCAGATTCTGAATCTGAAAATAATGGTCAAGGCAGCGATGATTCTGATAGTGATGAAGATAGTCTTGAACAGTACGACATCAACCCAGCATTCATTATTAACGGGAAACCACCAGCTGATAATAATGAAAATGATTCCGATTTGGAATAGTTTTTTTTCCCTCCCTTCTCTTTTCAAATATTATATCATATTTATCTCATTCTATTTTAGTTTAAAATTAAACAAATCCATGTTTCAAGCTCAATGTTTTTCTTCTATTTTTCTTAGATGGGAAGAGGGAAATAAAGAAAGGTTAGAGCGAATGCCTGTAAAATTATGCGTTTATGCTAAGCAATTTTAGGTCGTGTATCGACCTTTTAATTACTATCAGTAAAGCTTGAACGACATAAAGATTTTTTTTTTACTTTTTTTATCTTATTCAAATTGTATCTATATAGATCGTTATGAATCTTTGTTCTTTGTATATTTATTTGTAAGACTTATAACATGCATAAGCTTTCAGTGACATAAATCATTGGTGATGACCATACATCAAGTAAATACAGTATAGCAAATACTGTTAAAAAGCTCACCCCATGAGTTTTTGCTTTTTTTTAAAAAAAAAAAAAACCTTATCATCACATTAAAAGTGGAATGAGTTGTAAGGGGTAAAAAAAAAAATGATATATTAAATTAAATAGTGAATTCAGATTTCTACATAGTTTTAACATCATATATTTATATATATATTGACATCTCTCAAAGAGAATATAGACTAAATAGCTAGATATATATTAGATGTTTTTTTGTTTTCAAATTCTTTGTAAAATACAGAGAGCAAATTGAATAAAAATTAAATATATATATAAAATACTGAAATGCTCATGCTGCTGTAATAGCGTTTTGATTATTGTTGGCATTGTTATTTATTGAACTAGTATCATCTTGTATGACAGCTTGAATTTTTCCCTGGGCCTCCATAGCTTCAATCAGTGGTATTAATGGTTCCATTTCCTTTTTATCAATTAAATCAAAATCTTTGCCAAATGAAATAAAATGGGCAAAAAAGGAATTCCAGTGTGCCTCCATTGAAAGATGAATAAATTTATCGAAATGATTATGGTAAATGTGTGCAAAGATTCTAAACATTTGGCGGTAAATGTTTTTCAATACGCCCAAGAAATGTGGAGGAAATGGTACACCTTGTTTGGTTGGGAAAAGTGTGGTATCATCGAATTTGTTGGAAATCCAAGTCATAACAAAATCAATATAAGTGCTAGCGGGCAATCGTACGCTTTTTTTGTTTGAGTCCAGCCATAGATATTCGACTCCTGGGCCTGCATTCATTGTTGGATGGCTTTGAGGAGTAATAAATTCTGAGATGACACTGTAAAATAGTGACAAGTTCTGATAGAATTCAAAGACATTTAGTACCATCCATTCGTTTTGGTCTACATATCTGGGGACTTGGACCAAAGTCTGGAACGACCCGCGTACCAGTGCAGTTCGGACGTAAGGTTGGCATAAAAAGAGAGGTTTTAAATTGGTGCCATTGCCATTACTTGTAGATCCATTTGTCGAAGAGTTCGAGCTAAGGTTTGATGGTTGGTTGCTGACTACAACAGTAGATGCTGAGGATGAAAGAGATTGGGGGTCGTCGTTTGATGAACTAGGAGTAGTACCTCCTGAGGGGGGATCTTGAGCACCAGCAGTCTTATTCTTTTTGGAAGAGCGTCCAAAACCGCGACTAGAAAACAAATGTTGCATTAGTGATTATGTTCAATGGTTATAATGATTAAAATAAAAATAGAAAAGAGAAAAAAAAAAAAACTGTCAAAAAAAACAATATGTTTTTAATAAGACAAGAAAATTAGGAAAAAATATTATAAAGTTAAAAAAGAAAAAAAAACTGGGTCCTTTTGAAACTCGGTACAAAAATAACATAAAATATTAAGTCTTAAGAATAATAATATTAATAAAACAACAAACAAAACTTACCTGAAGGTGTTGAAAAATGACATTGCAAATGGAATTTTGAAATAAGTTTATTGATCTCTCGTCTAACTTAGTAGAAACCGAGAGAAAGAAAAGAAGAAAAAAAAGAAGAAAAAAAGAGGAAAAAAAAAAGGAGAAGAAAAAAAAGTAAGTAAAGTTAAAGGGGAAAGGAGATTAAATAGCTAACAATAATAATTATAATAAATTTACTAAGAGAGTTAGCAGGTTTTTTGTTTATATCTGTCTCAGGGGGGTTGTTTTATTATTATTAGTTAATGCTGAATGAATTGAAGAAATTGTTTAATGATAATAAGAATTGATTGATTTCTAACAGCTGATTGATGAATGTTTTTGTTGTTTAGAATAAAATTAAATATTAATAAAACCGTTTTTTTTTTGCTCTTCTTTTAACGTTTAATTGATTCAACAATCCTTCTTAGATGATGAAGCTTTTTTGGTGATAATTTGGTCAGTCTGCTATTTTGTTATTTTAATAAACTGGTATAAAAACACCAAGTAGTAAAGAAAAAAAAAAAATGTTGGTTAAGCAAGACTCTCTTTAACTCCTAATAATAATAATAATAATTATTATTAATTATTGTATCGACTAAAAAATAAACCTAGTTTTCGAAAAAAGTTTCAAACTATCAAAGTTTGCCTTTAAATAATAATATAACGGTTTAAAAGGTTTCCTTTTAATAGAATCAAAGTTTAAAAGTCCTTTTTATATGATTATATTTTTTCTTTTAGAAAAAAAAAGTGGTTATAAAACAAAGTAAAGGGGTGGTGGAAATTTCACTTTTAAATCAGTAAGAACAAAAAAAAGCCCCTAAACAAAAGGATATTTTTGGACACAAACAAGGGAGAAGGAAATTTTATGTTAATAATTGGTAAGTGATGACATATAATTAGTAATAGATAATGTTACATATTTGTAATCAATATCGATGACTTTGTTACAACTTTAGTACCTCGTGTAGCAGCATTCAAGAAGTTTCCATCATTTCATCGAAAACACTTAAAAAAAAAAAAATAAGATTTCAAATCAGTTTTTTTCCTATTTTCTATTTTTCTCTTTTTTTTTTTTTTTAATCTATATAAATAACTATAAGAAAACAACTTCTTCAACATTACTCAAACTAACTTTTATTTCTAATTCTACTTTAAATTTATATTTTTTTTTAAAAAAAAAAAACACAATGTCATATCCACAACTACAAAGTCCTATTCAGTGGTCTTCAAAACTAATATTTACAACTCCACAATCTTATCAATCACCGCCACTGTCTAGCAATCCTTCAAACTCATCTCTAACTGCTCACGTCTCTTCGGAATCTAGCAATGATTCGACAACTAGTCAGCCACAATTTCCTAAATTTCCAGCCAAATTTACTGATAAAATATATTTACCTCCTTCTGTTTTACAGGCTCTTATCGATAAATCTGGATCATCGCCACTACCCACTCCATTAACATTTAAAATCACAAACCCATCAACAAACCAATTTACATATGTTGGTGTTAGAGAATTCTCTGCACCCGAAGGTACTGCACAATTACCATCAAACATTGCTGAAAGAATAGGTCTTTCGGAGAACCAACAAATGCAACCAATACTAATTCAGTTAGTAGAATTACCAAAAGCCACTTCTTTAGTGCTATCTTTAGAAGATGATTCATATGATGTAGATGATTGGAAAGCCCTTTTAGAGGCACAGCTGCAGTCAACTTACACCACATTAACAAAAGGGGAAACTCTGCTCATCAATGATCCATCTGACATGTCGAAACATTATAAATGTCTAGTGTCTGATGTTAAGCCAGCAGATTCGGTTTTGATTGTAGATACTGATATTGATTTAGAAATAATTCCACCCTTAAACTCACATAGTGCCGAATCCTCTTCTAAAGGCAAATCTAAACATGGTAATTCTAACAAGAGTTTTAATGACAATGATAGTACTGTTGACTTGGGAACATTTGACTTGGCCAATAATTCCAATGGAGTTGATCTTCCTTTAAATCAACATTTGGCCAACTCAAGAAAGATAAAATTCACTACTCAAAACTGGAGCAACACATCACCAATTAGAATTTCTCTTACCGGAATTGACCCCCAAAACTTTGATTCCAATTTGATAAATATTTATGCAACGAATTCTGAATTCGACAGTCCTCCCCAAGCATATATATGGTCAACTGTAAACAAGGCTACCAATTTACGAGAACGAACGCTTACAATATCTGAAAATGACGCTTTTCTTCAACAAAATCATAATCAAGACAACCCATACGGGAAAAGTAATTTGATCTACGTTACAATAATAGTAGAAGATGCGCTCGAGTCTAAATTTGATGACGTTGTATTGCACATTTCTCAAGAAAATAATACACAAGAAAAAAGCTCTTCAAAAGTAGAAATCCCTGCAGACTCAACTCAATGTCCAAATTGTAAGCAAATAGTTCCACAGAGGTCATTTCAACTCCACTCTACATTTTGTGAAAGAAACAATGTTTCATGTCCTAAAGGCTGTGGTCAAATATTTTTACGTAGAGAAGGAATTCCAGATACTCATTGGCATTGTGATGAATGCGCAAACGAAGGCTTATTAGTCTTTGGTAATACTTTGGCATCACATGAATTTCATATTTCACAGATACACACTCCAGCGATGTGTCAATCTTGCTATCACAATAGTATGGAAAATCCAAGGGAAGGACTCCAATATGAATTTTCAAATAAAACAGCATTGGCTTTTCACAAGGCTACAGTCTGCCCTGCAAAGCTTCATATCTGCAGATTCTGTCATTTGAAAACAGCACAAGGAATTGCCTCCCCTGCAGATATGCTTGAGGGCTACACTGGTCACGAATCACTATGTGGTAGCCGGACAACAAACTGCGACACATGCCAAAAGGCAGTGCGATTCCGCGATTTGGCCAGCCATATGAAGTTTCATGAAATTAAACGGCTAAGCAACAAGCCATCATCTAGGCTTTGCTCCAACGTCAATTGCTTACGAGCAATTCCTGAAAAGAGCAATTCACAACAACCGCCACTGGGCCTTTGTTCCATCTGCTTTGGTCCTCTTCATAATACTGCTTACGACCCAACAGGATCCAAGCTCAAATCACGAATTGAACGCCGATACATGATCCAGCTGACTAGAGGCTGCGGCAAACCCTTTTGCACAAACTACGATGCCTGCTTCACAGCGAACCCAGTCAAGCTCAAAATGTCGGACGTCATGGCTAAGGTCAAAGAGCTTATGGAACCTGATCCAAACGATCCCAACAAGCTCAAGGTGATTAAGTTTTGTGTTGATGAAACTGCGACCAAGAGAAAAATGTTTATTGATCTTGTATCAAAGGTCGAAATGTTGTATAGTCCTGAATGGGCTGCTGAGGCTATAGATATTGCAAAGGGTAATGAAGCAGAAGCTAGAAGATGGCTAGAAAAAAATGCTCCTAAATTATCAGAACAATAAAAATAAAATAAAAATATAAATACATATATATATTGTATAATAGATAAAGTAATTGAATTGCATTTTATTTATAGTTCTAATACTATTTTCCCGCTTTACAAATGTTTAAACAAGTTGAATAATAGGTAAAATATAAACTGAAACAAGCAGATTATTATTTATAAATAGGTGATATTATAGTAATACACGTAAACATAAAAATAGATATACATAATATATAAATCTATTTGAAGAACTTGGATTGTGAGACTTGACCCTCATCATTCTTAGATATGACTTTAGCAACAGCCAACTCGAAATCTTCTTGTGTGACGTGAATTCTTCTTTCTCTAAGGGCGTACATACCAGCTTCAGTGCAAACACCTTTGACTTCTGCACCAGAGCTGCCATTCATTTTCTCTGCAATTTTTCTCAAGTTGATACCTCTTGTAAGGTTCATAGAACGCGAGTGAATTCTCAAGATATCTGTTCTAGCCTCGACAGTTGGTGGAGGAAACTCAATCTTTCTGTCAATACGACCAGGTCTAAGAAGGGCTGGATCCAAAATGTCGAGACGGTTAGTGGCCATGATGATCTTAATGTCTTTGGAGGATTCAAAACCGTCCAACTGATTCAGCAATTCCAACATTGTGCGCTGGACTTCTGAGTCGCCACCGCTGTTGCCCTCAACACGGCTTGAACCAATAGAGTCAATTTCATCCATAAAGATGATACTGGGGGCATGTTCTCTAGCCATAACGAAGAGCTCTCTGACCATTCGGCTACCTTCACCAATGTACTTCTGAACCAGTTCTGAACCGCTGACTCTGATAAACTTACATTCGGTGTGGTGTGCAACGGCTCTGGCTAAAAGAGTCTTACCGGTACCAGGAGGGCCGTACAATATGACACCCTTAGGTTGGGCAATACCAAGAGACTCAAAGAGTTCGGGGTGCTTGACTGGCAACTCAATGACTTCCTTGATTTCCTTGATTTGCTTATCTAAACCACCAACCATGTCGAACGTACTATCAGGGACCTTTTCAACCATCATCAAGGAGACAAGTGGATCGACCTTGTTTGGCAAGATTTGGTGAAGTTTGTACGAGTCTGATCTCAAGCAGACTCTCATGCTGGGTGTGATTTTCTTAATGTCAATGTCGGATGCTATATCGACAACATATTTGCCTTCTGGGTGAACCTTGACCAACACTTTATCTTTACTCATCACTTTGACTACCTCACCAACGTATGATCCGGGCTCTTGCAAAACTTGAAGCTCCTCTTTTAATAACCTTACTTTGGCATTGAGTGTATTTCTTTGTGCTTCTAGTCGTCGCAAGTTCTGTTCCTTTTCCTTGATTTTGAATTCGATCTCTTCAATCTTGTGCGAATAAAATGGTCCAATGCCATGTTCGTGTGATTGTGTGGCGATAACCGACATGTTAAATTATATAAGACTTGAAAGATTTGTAATTATTATTTTGTTTGCGTTTTTTTAAAAATTAATATATAATTGAATGAATACTTTAAATATATAAAAAAAAAAGAGGGTTGAAACAAATAAACAATAGTTTTCTGTGAGAAGACGCTGGAAAAAAATCAGAATGGTGGTGGCAACTGAAATCAAAGTGCAAGTGTGCTTATATAATCGCTGACACTGCCAACCACCACTTTGATTTCAATCCGACCACCTAATGTTTATCACCGTTAAAGGGCTTTTTTGTTATTACTTGAATATTTTTTATTTTATTTTTTCAAAATCATAAATATTAAGATTTTCATCATTTTGACAACTATTATTCAGATACAATCAAAATCTTTATTTTCTTCTATTTAATATAAAAGTTAATTGAAAATTCAAAAGGTTACAAATACAACAATGCTTTTTAATACAAAATCTCGAATAAGTTCTTTTACATTTCTACTGCTGGTCTCATTAGTCCTACTAAGTTTTACAACAAAAGTATCAGCCTACACTCAGATCTGCCGCTGCAACTGCGCTTCTAACTACACAATTGTCGAGCTACCGGACTATTCTGGTCTATCATGTACCAACTGCACTAAAAAGTTTTGCATATCCAAGAATTTCACAATCTGTGAAGGAGTTGACGAAATGTTGGTTTCTGCTGCTTGTTTTCAGAGAGAATCATTAAAGGAACAATTTTTCATCTATACTTTTATCATCATCACATCGACTCTACTGTTATATGCTGCTATAGCGCCTTATTTCCCCTCCCGAATGAGTTTTAGAAGAAGCAGCTAATTTGTTTTTTGTTTTTTTCTAGTATTAGAATATATTCATTTTGGCATTTTCATTCATTCAGTCATCTTTTTGTTTTTTCACAAACATTTTTTTCCCCCCCTCCTCATGTACAACTAATATGTTAGTCCCTAAAGCTTTTGTTCTTTCATGGCTTCTTTGTATTTTATTTGTTCGGATCTAAATATATTAATCTAACGTTTTGCATATCTTCATTAAAAATTAATTTACATTCTCAATAACAAAATTGGAGTTGTGCTTGTTATCATTTTTCTTCTTTTTATTTCATTTTAATGTTGGTTATTCGATCTGATTGTGAAATGACGCTTTAGTTTGTAAGAAATTTCGGCTATTAGACATGTCTCTATATAACGTATATAGTTGTATTGTAGTATTACATTCCAAATGTGATTAAAAGTAACTTTTTAACCCCATAAAGCAAAAAATCATTTTCACTTTAACCATTTTTAAAAGTCTATTTTTTAATTTACAATCAAATTTTATTATTTCTACATATTTACAACATTCTGTTTAATATCCCTATTAACTAAAACTATTTTATCATATTACTAAGTTTTTTTCTTTTCATAAATGGGGCTTCGACTTATTTTGAAAGATGAAGACAAAAGGGAGACTAATGAATCTTCACAGTCTACCCAATCACTTGATCAACAAATTACCACTAATATTCAAACAGTTGACAATTCCAGTCCCGTATCGACAGTTGGCACTGAAACATCTGAACAACAAAAAAGAAAATCAATTTTTACATTTGGTTCTATAAAATCAATGTTGGGATTTAATAAACCATCAACCTTTGAGGCCCAGCAAGATGATACGGAAAATTATTCTAGTTTTAGCTCAAACAAACCACCAACTTCTCCTCCAATGTCATTTTTTTCAATTTTCAGTACTTCTCCTCTCCAGTTTGTGAAAAATATCATCAAGTACCTTTTATTTATGATAAGCTCTTCTTCTAGCTTTCTTGAATACAAACTTACAGTGTTAGATATCTTTGAGCAGTTCTTGAGAGTTGTCTTCACATTACTCACAAAGTTTGTATTCTTTTTGCGTGATATTTTGATTAAAGTGACTAGTATCATGTATTCAATATGCTTGATACCCTTAGATCTCTTTCTAATTGTTGTTCATGGAACCTTGTTGCACGTTATTTACAAGATTTTGGGCAAGGAACGAACTCGTTTTGCCGAAGATATTCAAGAAAACAAACAATCTTCTGTTTCAGAAGCAAAGGGCTTTGCCATACAGAGAAGAAGTAAGGAAACTGAAGTATATAAGAAAGAAAAAAATGAAAATAGAGCAACACGTCATGAAATGGAACTCAAAAATCTCTCCTTTACTCGACAGTTGTTTTGGAGAGGACAGTCTATATCGGTTAGAGCCTCCTTTTTCAACTATTTTAGCTTAGAGAAGGATATTGCTGAAGAAGAATCAAAAGAAAGAGAAAACGAGCAGAGTTCTAAAATTATTAGACATGAAATATTACCCATTGTTCCGCATACCTTATTGGAACTGAATACTGTTCCAAGTAATTCTTTGGAAAATGAGATTTCTGATAATTCAATTAATGTTAATTCTCAAAGAAACAACGGTAAATTTATAGAAATAACAAAACAAAAACTAAATACAAAAATGATATATTACCGGATAATATGAAGTACTAATTTACTAACACTAATCAATATTATTATCATTTTACTAGAAGTATCTACAACAGCACCATTTTCTAAAATGTTGGGTGCTCATCTTAGAGCACGAGAAGAAAGTTCAAACTGTAATGCACATTATCAAAACAGGATGATGAATCTTATGTGTCAAGGATATAGTAACTCCAAAGAGGTTGCTTTGACAAATCAGCCAGCTACTACTTTTGTTTCGCCAATTGACCAAACCACTCAGCTCGAATCATTACATGATAATGCTGGTTCTTCACTAGGCAGTTATCAAACAAAACCAAGATCATTGCCTCCAATTTTACCTTCACGGGAACCTTTGGTATCATTCTCTATTGATAAAGAAAGTAATGCTGACAGTGTCTTATCATCTTCTAGAGTCAGTTTAGAATCCTCTAGCAATGAAGCACCTATCGAAGAAGCAGTAAATCATCAAGTTGGTAGTTTGATGTCTTCTCAGCGAAATGGTCAACAGTCACACTATCTCAATGGAAAATTTCATGGGCGGCTCTTTACTAGAATTTTTCCTAGAGGCATTGTTAGTACTGAGACTACAGAAATGAAAAACTACAAATATTCTATGGCTTCAAACAACAGCATGGGAAAGGTTGCCGAAAACCCTCGTATTTCTACTATTCAAGAGATAGATACAGACGACGAAGACATGTGGACTAGTGTTAACAAAACCAAAGTTTCAGACTCTAAACCTATTGAAAGAAAATCTAGTGTTGAAGCATTTACAGTTAAAGCGGTAGCAGCTGTATCCCAACTTGATAAGGATAATATACTAACTAAACCAGCACTTGAACAGAACGAGGACAAAAAAGCTGCAGAGTCGATACTCAATTCGCATAATCCATTCAGAGTCAAAAAAAATCCCTTCTCAGAGGCCTATATTCGGCCTTGGCCAAAGATTGATGATTGTTTGAATCAAAGGGAGCCTTTGAAACATCAAAGCAATCGGTTTAGCATTCACCAAAACTTGGGCTTGCAACGGCCATCATCCTTGCCCACTAACAATTATAATAATAATTATAATGATAAATTTTCCCATACTAGTCAGCTTGCTTTAAAACCGGCTAAAGAAACGAGAATTGATGATGGCAGATCCGGGGATGCTCAAAAACAAATTGAATCCCAAATTGGAGAAAAACAGGTTTTTACGTCTGCAAATAAGCCAGATCTTGAAACCGTAAATAGTAACAGTCCAATTGTTGAAAAATCAGACCCTGTTGACAAAATCTCTGCCTTAAAACAACCTGGTGAAGAAGATGAATTATCTGTTGTTTCTGATGTTGACTACTCTTCTTCTCGTAAAAAGCATTATTATAGAAGAAGACTTGCTCAAAAATTAAAAAAGACATACTCTGCAAACTATGGTAATCCTACAACAAGTTTGAACCCTGGTGATGACAAGGATGACAAGGATGACAAATCTTTTGAGAATGATATTGACAAAGTTGCAGGAAGAGAGGATAACACTAATACAACAAATGAGCAAACTTTTGCCTCGTCGTCCTATCAACAAGATATTAATCAATGGAAACAAAAGCAACAGCAAAAACAGTCTTATTCGCGTAATTATTCTCATGGTTCTAGGATTACTAATGATTCTTGGATAGACGAATATGAAGAAGGGGAAGAACAAGAAGATGCAGAGGAATCTTTATCACATTCATCTCAGAGTACTAAAAAGACTATAAGAAAAAATGATGAAGATATGATGATGATTGCCAACCAGGAAGCAACCAGCAATAGTTATTTATTACAAAAGAAAAATCAATTCGATAAGTCGTCTGATAAAAATATTCTTTTAGGTTTGAAGAAAAAAAATTATGAAAATGATGGGCAAAGTAGTAGTGGTAAGGTTATTGCTGCCCGTAAATATAAACGGTTTTCATTTCATGGAAGAAAACAAAAAGGAGATACAGCCGAGTAGCTGAACAATTGAATGTGGAATTAGTATAATATAGTAGTAGTAGTAGTAAGAGCTGATTATGGTATATTTGTAAGCTTACTTATAGCAATAAATTTATATTATTATAATAATAAGAAATTGTAAGTGCTTTATTATAGACTGACTATTGTTCTACTATGAAAAACAATATTTTGTTTTTTTCAAATCATAACATTTCTACATTTTTATATTTTGTTTTCCATAAAATACTTTTAGGCAACAGAAAAGCTGTTAATTGTGTTTTGGTTTTTTATATATTATATATAATTCAAATATTACTACCTAGATTTTAATAATTTTTTAATTTTTTGCAAAGATTTTAACATAAAAAATATTTTTTAAGGCTGATAAGAGCAAAAGGAAACAAGTTTTTTTCTATGATTTGAGTAAGGTAAAATAGGCCTGTTAATTGTTTGTTTTTTTTATAATAACTTTTTTTTTGTTTTTGAAATCGAGGGAAAAAGTACTGAAAATGGCGAGAAAGAAAATGAGGTTGAATAGATTATAGTGGTGTTTATTTATCATCATTATCATCTGTCAATGCTTGGAATTTGTTAGAAGTGCTGTTTTGACTTGGGGAACGTGAACTATCCTTTAATGCGGAAATTGAAGGAGAAGACATGAGCGAGTTATGTCTCCCGCTGCCACGATCACTTGAATCTCTAGACATTAAAAATGAGTTCTTG
The DNA here is from genome assembly GCA_000817185.1 of Magnusiomyces clavatus CNRMA 12.647. Lineage (NCBI taxonomy): Eukaryota > Fungi > Ascomycota > Dipodascomycetes > Dipodascales > Dipodascaceae > Magnusiomyces > Magnusiomyces clavatus. Next base: position 164,996 of record CBXB010000076.1, read on the forward strand.
AGAGAAGAAACATTAACCTGATGACTGTTGCTAAAGTTGCTTCTTGAGTCACGACTCTTCTTCTTGTGAGCCTTTTCTTGTTCTAATCTGTGAGCTTCAGCTTCTTGATGAATTTCAGCTATAGTCTTTGGACCAGTGTTAGTGTTCTTTCCAACCCAATTGTTCTTTCTCAGGTCTTCAACATCCATAATCATAAACTTGAGTCTGCTTGGAAGATTTGGAATATCCTTCATGGCTGAGAAACGTTGCATAGCATAGTCCATGTTGAAAACAGATTTGTCAGGCTCTTGAGCGGCCATCTTTTTCTCTAGTTTGCCACCAACAGTGGTGAGAAGCTTACATAATGATTCAATCGTTTCTTCAGATGGAGATTCTGTAGTAACAAGATTCATGATGCAGCCTTGGATAATTCTGACAGTGAGTAAATCGAGCATAAACAACTCGCCAATGAAACGAATTAAACCAAGACCTCTTCTCTTGGCGGCAGCCGCAGCATAGTATTCATCAGACATAAGATCTGGATCAGTGATTGGGGTACCATCAGCATTGGTAGGAAGTTTGTCACTCCAACCCTTTTGAAACTCGTCTTGGCATCGTGCAAAAAGGTATTTTCTGAACAAAGCGCCACCCTTAATGTATTCGCCCTTGTCGTTTTTGATTTGTTCATCGTAGATTTCTGGACTGCATTCAGCAAGCATCTTAGCTGAGAATCTAGCATACATGGCAGACCAATGAGCTTCATCAACAGCTTTTGCAAATGTAAGTTCGATAATCTGTCTTAAAGTTCTACCATCCTTTTCGTCCTTAGATTGTTCAGAAATCTTAAGTAGTTGGTCAGAAATGGTGGAAAAGTTATCAAGAGTCATCTTGTTAAGTAATGATTTAACTTCACGTTGAACCATTTCTGGTGAAAGTGGACCTTCAGGAGGAGGCTGTTTACTTCTAATTCTTGGAACCCATGCATTCTTAGAACGAGGTGGTTCTACAACTGGCTTTGGCTCTGTCTGTTGTTGTTGCTGCTGTTGTTGCTGCTGTTGTTGTTGTTGTTGTTGTTGTTGACCTCCGGAGTTGTTACCCAAGTTAACTGTTGTACCGCTAGCGAGTGTTATGCTGCGTTGGTTGTCGGAAGGCATGGAAGAAAGATTAGTATTACTCTTAGAGTTGAAGTTGTTATTAAAGTTGTCTCTGTTTCCGCCACGATTTGATCCTGAGCGTTCATTGTTTCTTCCTCTTCTAGAAGAGTTTTGACGTCCGCTCTTGTATCCACCAGCAAGGTTGTTGCTAGATCCCATGCGACTCTGAGACTTTCCGGACATATGGAAGGTTCCAATGTTGTGGCCTGAAACAGATCTATCCATACCTCTCATACTACCAGCATTGAAGTTGCCCATGGATTGATTACTAGGAGCATTTCCTCGGCTGGAGCCGCCTCTACCAAAATTCTTTCCATAGTTGGAGTTGTTAGAAGCCTTGTCCAAGCTGATGATATTGCGGATAGAGTCCCATTTCTCTTTTGGTGGAAATGAAACAATGTTCTGGAACTGTAATATAAATGCAGCATCATACAAATAAACATCGTCACATTTTGAATGTATAGCAGGGGGTTTAAATTCTGAAGGATATGTAAGTTTCGCAACCTCTGCAGGAGAAGGTCTTGCAGCCTGCTTCAAAAGAACAAGAGGGCTGACCCGTTGCTTGTTTGGGAAACTGTCATCATTGTTTTCACTAGATTCTGGGTTGGATGTGACGGCTTCAGCTGTCTTTTCTTCAGTCTTTTCCAGTGTGGCTGTTTCAGCTGGCTTTTCCTCAGTCTTTTCTTCAGACTTTTCAGGGTTTTCTGTGGTTGATGGAGCCGAGGTGGCGGCAGCTGTAATTTCTTCCGTGGAAGATGGTGCTGGTGTTTCTGAAGATGCTTCAGTAGAAGCGGTTGGTGGTTTAGCCTCGTCATCCACATTGGAAGAGGTTTCTGTTGGTTTTTCAGAAGTGGTTTCATCTTGTTTTACAGATTCAGTAGAAGCGTTTTCTATGGCGGATTCGCTAGTAGAAGGTTTTTCCTCTGTTGGTTTGACATCTTTAGCAGCAGCTGGCTGTTGTGGTTTTTCTTCTGTTGCTTCGGAGGCTTTGCCTGTGGATGAGCTAATCTCACTGCCAGCTGAAGATGATGCAGATGACGTAGATTCTTGTTCTTTTTTTTGTTCATTACCCTTGGCTCTCTTCATAATCATGTCCTTAAATAATTTTTTCTTAGCATCCAAGTCGGAAGAGTTTCGAGGAGCTGCATGTGGTTCAGTAGCCAAAGTTTCATTGGCAGTTGGGGGGGTAGTAGGGGTATTTTTTGAAAAAGAAACTGGCTTTTTTGTATTTGGATCTGTAATGATAATTGGTTTATGAGGCTTCACTGTTCTTGCCTGAGGAGTGACAGGAGACTTGAGGACTTGGCTTGCATCATAGGCAGGAGCCCCCATTGGAGGCTGGTAACCGTATTGAAAAGAAGGCATTACACCTGGATAAAATGAATAGGGCTAAATAATAATTAACGATATGAGTTAGAATGTGGATTTCAAATCAAGAAAATTTTGACAAGTCAACTTACAGGTCTATTGCTGAGATCAGCAGGATAAGTGTTGGGAATGTATTGATTTGGATAGTAATTTCCTACGTTTGTAAATTGTTGATTTTTCTTCTAAAAAAATGAAGATTAAAGCAAGTTAGAGCGTTAGAAATAAAGTATTTATAAAAAATATCGTTTTTTTGGTTTTTGCATGTCTCAAAACGAAAAAATTCTATAACCTAAAAGGGTCATGAAAATCATGTCTGTATAATATCGATTTTCTGTCTGGTGTGTTGTGTAAGAATTTGAAATCAACAAGTCTTACCAAGTATTAGTGATAAAATGTATTCAAATATGAATTTATCACTCTTGAACAATTAAAAGGTAAATGTGTGTGTTTTTTTTTCAATAGAAAAAATAGTAAGAAAATTTGTTTGAATCAAAGTTTTTAAACCAAATAATAATGATGCCAATAATCAATAAAGAAAAAAAATTTGTAGAGGTTTCAGAGAAGAAAAATTTTTTAAGATCAAACTGGAATGGAAGGCTTCTAGGCCATGTAGCTGATACAATATAAAATCACAAGTTCCATAATGTGCAATGTAGTGAATATTTGAGACTTTCACCAAAACACAACCAAAAAAATTAAAAAAAAAAAAAGAAAGAAGAGACACACAACCAGACAAAAAACCGTTTTTCCTTTTTTTTCGCTTTTGCTTTTATAAATTTTAAGATATTTCAAATCAAGATTTACTTACCTCATAGTGGCGTGAATTACTGTGATTCATGCTATGAATTGTATCATGGCGAACTGCAGGAGAAGAAGATTGGCCTCGGTCGCTAGAATATTGTTGATCTTGAGAGTTAATCTCAGAGTTTTGAACGTTTGGAGAGTTATGGGTAGAAGAAGGCATAATATTGCAAAAAATAAATCAACTGTTTGTTTTGTTGAAATTTTATTCTCCCTAAAAAAAATAAAAAAAATTTTGAACAGCGATTAGTAAAAATATTCAAAAAAAATTAAAGGATGATAAAAAATATATATAATAATAATAATCCCAAAGCCTGTTAGATTAGATTGTTGGTATCGGGCACATGACAATTGATTTGAAAATCAAAGCACTCCAAGAGGATGAAATTTTAGAACTATTCAATTTAAAGTTTATCAAAGGTAGTTTAAAAAAAATTGATTTGAAAAAAGAAATAAAAATTGCCACTAGGTGAAAATGCGAAATGTGATATATTAAGGCTTTCGTAATTTTTAAAATATTATTGGTACTATTTGGTTTATAATCGTAGATGTTTTATTGTAATATATCTGAACCATATTTATCATCATTTGCGGTTTTTATCATTGAATACAGTTATTTTTTCTAAAAAACAAATTAAAATATTTAAAATGCAATTTATGGAAAAGTAGAAGAAAAAAATTGCAGGCTGAGAGATTTTGAAACGTTGAATGAGCAATCAAAGTGTTTAAAACATGATATTTTTTATAATTTACTTTCACTATTGGCTGATATATCTATTTATGTCTGTACAAAAGTTTTTTGAACCTTTAAACAATGGGTTTGAGTGCCAAAACTGTTGTTTTAACTTTACGTATGTAAATCAACTAATTATAATCAACACCTAATGGATAAAAGGCATTTTCAAATTATCACAACAAAAAATGACTTAAGGCTGGGTTCAAAGAAAACAAATGAGATGTGAAAATGGAATTCGGTGTATTTCAATATATACACTTCACAAGAAGTTATGTGTAACTTACCGCTGAACTTATTGTATGATATACAGATGTCAAGGAGATAATGGGATGGGGAATGTAAAAGAGTAGAAAAAAAAAGAAAAAAAAAAAAAAAAAATACTTTTCGTTTTTGAAAAAAAAAAAAATGTTGAATTTGATTATGTAATTAATGTGACGTTACAAGTTTATGTGTAACAAGATGCAGCAGTGTGTGGCACACCTACCTTATGTCTGAAGATATCAATTTTTTCTTTTGAAAAAATTGCCTTATATGGCTCTATATTTGATATAGCCGTTTGTAACTATTTGTTATTTACTTTAGATAAATAATGATTTATTCAAATAGTTATAATTGGTTTTCCCTGTAATTGCCATTTGTGTGTTGATACAGCCATGTTTGAAATAGCGAGTAATAGTTAATCAGTTTTTGGCATGTTAAATTCTGTGGGGGATACGAGAGGATACCAAATAGTAGTACTAAAGGCAGCACACAGCAGCTTTCAGGGTAAAATTAAAACCAAACAAAACCTTTATTCTTCCATCATCATTACCCCCCAAACCAGCTCGCGTCTCTATTCAATCAACGATACGCAAACAATAGTAAAAGTAACTTCTACTACCACTTTTACTATCCAAATAACCATCGTTAGAATTAATATTTCAATCAACTTTTATAAAACTTCCGTCTATTCTATCTATCCATTCCATGGCAATCATATGATGTCAAGGAAAAGCTATTTATTGCTGTTTATATGCCTTTCCTCGGTATTTGCTATTTCGTCAGATAAGCACTTTATAGCTGACGGTACTTATAATGGATTAAACACTTTTGATCTAGGTACTCGGGATGATGAATGTCCTCCATGGTATGTTGTTTTTTACCATATATTTCCTTTTTTTTTATATTAATCTTTTTTTTATTCAGTTTCAATTGTATGCTGCCTGCTTTTTCATGTAAGCAGTTTGCAAAATGTAATGAATATAATGGACGATGTGATTGTCCTCCAGGATTTGGAACTGATGATTGTTCTGAGCCTGTATGTGGAGGACTAAGTGATGGATTAAACAGGCCTGTTCGTAACGGCACTACTTGTCAGTGCAGTAATGGTTGGACAGGTATTAATTGTAATATGTGTACAACAGATGAGTCTTGTGATGGCTTCATGCCAGAAGGACTAAAAGGAACATGCTATAAGGGAGGAATTTTGATTGAAAAAAACTACCAGATGTGCAAAGTTACAAACAGAAAGATTTTAGATATTCTAAATGGTAAAATTCCCCAGGTCACCTTCTCTTGCAACGCTACTTCGGCGGAATGTACGTTTCAATTTTGGATCGATCAAAAAGAGAGTTTTTACTGCGGCTTAGATTCGTGCTCTTTTGATACCGAATTTAAAGGCTCAACTAATATTACAAAGTACAACTGTGAAAACGCTTACTGTAAATGTATTCCCGAACGAATGCTATGTGGTGAATCAGGATCTATTGATATATCCGACTTTTTGACAGAAACTATTAAGGGGCCTGGTGATTTCAAATGTGACTCGAAGAAAGGCACATGTACATTTTCCGAGCCTGCTATGGATGGTTTAATCAAATCTGTGTTTGGAGATCCATATATTACCTTAGACTGTGATAGTAGTGAATGTGTTCATTATACCCAGCTCCCAGGGTATCATCCGCCAGAACAAGGTCTCAATAAGAAACTTGTAATAGGATCCATTATTGGTGCCTGTCTTATTATAGTGGCCGGATTTTTGGCTTATCGATTTTTAATACAATTAAGTCAAGAGAAATCTGGCTTTATTGCGCTGCCTTCGGAAGATGACAGTAGCAAACTCATGGCAGGACACTTACCAGCAAGTCTTCAATTCAGCGATATTACTTATAGGGACAACGGAAAGGAAATTCTTTCTGGTATCATGGGTTCAGTTAAGCCTGGTGAAGTTATGGCTATCATGGGTGGATCTGGTGCCGGCAAAACAACACTGCTAGACATTTTGGCCCAGAAATCAAAGCGTGGGTTTGTTGGAGGAAAGATCACTGTCAACGGTCGTGAAGTTCCAAAGAGTGAGTACAAGAGAGTTATTGGTTTTGTAGATCAAGATGACTGCTTAATGCCCACCTTGACTGTCTATGAAACAATTGTTACAAGTGCTTTGCTAAGGCTACCCAAAAATATGAGTGAAGATGCTAAAAAGCTTCGTGCTATTGATACTATGAATGAGCTCGGTATTTATGGAATCAAGGATCAGCTTATTGGAAACGAAGAAAACAGAGGTATTTCTGGCGGTGAAAAACGACGTGTTGCTATTGCTTGTGAATTAGTTACAAGTCCTTCCATTTTGTTCCTTGACGAACCCACATCTGGATTGGATGCTTATAACGCCTATAATGTTATTGAGTGCTTGGTAAATCTTGCCAAGAACTTTAATCGTACTGTAGTATTTACTATTCACCAACCTCGCTCCAATATAGTTGCCATGTTTGACAAGCTTGTATTGTTAGCCAAGGGTAGGTTGGTCTATACTGGCCCTCAATCACAAGCATCGCAATTCTTTTCCGAATTGGGATATGACTGCCCTCCAGGTTTCAATCTTGCTGACTTTTTGATTGATCTCACAATGCTCGCTTCCGGTTCTGTGTCAACTGATGCTGATGATGTGGAAGATCAATTCGAAAACTGGCTCGGTAGACAATCTCAAGATGCGCCTGAATCTCAAAATACAACCAAAGTTTCAGACGAAGATGAAGATATCCATGGTCCAATTCCAAGAACTGATACTTTGGGCATAGACACTACTTCTGAATGGCGCCATTATTTGTTACATCGAAACGAAATTACCTCTACATCTACTTCAGGAACATCTAGTAGACCTACAGCTGCTTCAAATAAGCTCAACACTACAAATAAGAATGTTACGTTAGAAAGCCTTGTTGAATCGTTTACATCCAGCGCCTTAGCTGCGGTCATTCGCAATGAGATCAATACCATTTGCGAGAACGAGTACAACGACGAATCTGGTGATGGTACTGAACTCAGATCGGAATCTACAAGCACAAGTCTTTCGTTAAAAGGTCATAAACGTATTGGATTTGTTGGGCAATTTAAGATTTTGTCTATAAGAACATTTAAAAACCTTTATCGAAACCCAATGTTGCTGTTGACGCACTACATTATTGCAACTTTGCTAGCTGTTTTCTGCGGATTCTTGTACTACAACGTATCCAATGATATTTCCGGATTCCAAAACCGTTTGGGTTTGTTTTTCTTTTTGCTCGCATTGTTTGGCTTTAGCACATTGACAACGTTGAGTCTTTTTGCTGACGAAAGAATTATATTTGTTAGAGAACGTGCCAATGGCTACTATAGTCCAATTTCATACTATTGCGCCAAGGTCATGTTTGACATTATTCCACTCAGGGTATTTCCTCCAATTGTTCTAGGTCTTATTATATACCCGTTAGTTGGTTTGACTGTTGAAAATGGGGCCTTTTGGAAGTTTCTGATTATTCTTGTTTTGTTTAACTTGACAGCAGCAGCTGTTTGTTTGTTCATTGGTATTATGATTAAGAACCCTGGTGTGGCCAATCTAATTGGAAGCTTGTTTATGTTGTTCAGTTTGCTGTTTGCTGGTCTCTTTTTGAACCACGACAGTATGCCTGCTGGAACGGTTTATTTACAATACCTTTCAATTTTCCATTATGCATATGAAGCCTTGGCTGTCAACGAAGTAAGATACTTGACTCTTATTGAGAAAAAATTTGGATTGAGCATAGAGGTTCCAGGAGCTACAATTTTGAGTACATTTGGTTTTGATAGTGGAGCTGTGTTCCATGATATTATGGGATTATTGTTTTTCTTTCTATTTTTTTTAGTAACAAGTTATGTTGCCCTTCACTTTATGTTGGTAGAAAGACGTTAAACATAATTCCTAGCATATAGATTTGTTTTTCTTACCTTTTTGTATTAATGGCTTGCCCTTTTATATAACATTTTAATATCGACATATAGCTTATAATAATTTTCATTAATTTATTATTGCATCAAACATACCATATCTAAGGTTGATATTTGTTGGTTTATCAAGGTCATAAAAAGGCCAAGTTGTCAAGAGATAGAAATAGGATTTTGTATTATGCAATAATAGAAATGTTATCTAGTTATAGACTGATTAACTTTAAAGCTGTTGTAGTTTTATATAGCAGAGGTTTTTTTTTTCTCAATTAAGCATATGGATATATCTATCTATCGACTACATCTAATTTCGTTGAAAGCCGTTGAAAAACAAAAATTTTACTTTTTAGGCTTTCAAACGGCGCTTTTTTCATCTATAAAAACTTTTAAATGATATTTTTCTTAAGAAAAAAAAAACATTCAGTCTCATAAAGTTTTGGAAACATTTGGTTTTTTACTTACCTAAAAAAGAAGGTTATTTACTAATTTGTAAAATCGCTAGTCTTCTCTTTTCAATTTAATTCTTCAAAGAAAGATAAATATCTAAAGCCAAAATATATATTTTTTTTAATTATAATTTTAAATGAGCAAAAAATTGAATAAAAATGAAATAATAATAAAATAAAAATTTTTACACTATTATTTCTCAATCTTTTTCTAAAAAAAAAAAAAAAAAAAA
>CBXB010000076.1:194686-211403 GCA_000817185.1 Magnusiomyces clavatus CNRMA 12.647
GTTTTTTTTTTTTTTTTTTTTTTTCTGATATGTACAATCTCAGTAATGATTGAGTTAACTTTGTTAATTGATATAAATCTATAAAGGTTTTTCTCTTTTTGTTTTCTTAAATATTCCCTTCTAATCATAAACATTTAAATATATCAATAGATATATACAGGCTTTCATTATATATATAAGAGACTGATTGTGTTGATAAGAGAAAAATGTTTGTTGCAAATTTCTATATGAGAAAATATATTAACCTCCATGTAAAAAAAAAAAAAAAAATAATTGATAATAATAAAAACAATATATCCAGTTGAACATATTTCAAAAATACAAAATCGATTTCAAACAAAGTTATAAATTTTTATTCAACTTGATAAAAGAAGAAAAAAAAGCATGGGCCATTTGGTTCTAGATCCGGAATTCTGCCGTTTTTCAGAAATAAAATTGTAATAATAACATACAAATATTATTACAACAAGCAACAGTTTTCCAGACCTATGGTGGAAAGTGTGGCCTATATGACAGTAGTTTCACTATTATATATCATTGAAGAAAATATATATTTTTTTTTTGGTGCCAAAAATAGAAGTAAAAAAGCAATGTTGATTTGATGAAGAAAACTTGAGTTTTTTGCCACAGATAATAGTATTGTTCTAAGGACAACAATTATAATCAAATCCTATTGCAAAAGTTTGTAAAGGTATGTAATTGTAATTTAGGACGTATAATATGTAACATCCCCCTCGTCATCATCCATTCAAAATATACAACATTTTCTATTGTGTTTATTTTTGTATAGTCACATCTCACAAACTTTATTCATTGAGGAAAAAAAAAAAAAAAAACCATATTATATCGAAATTTTGAATATTATAAAATTATATTATCTGAGAAAAAAAAATTGGAAACAGACAAAAAGTCATACGCATTTTTTATTATTATTTTTTTTTAAAATGACAACTCTTAACATGACTTTATTTCTAATGCAAAAAAAAAGGCTTTTTATGAAATTAAAATTAAATCAAACTCAATCAACGTTTTTTAAAATTAAACAAAAAGTAAAGAGAATCATTGATATGATATATTATAACTATTTTTTTTTTTTTTTTTTTTTTTTTTTTTTTGTATACTTTTGATTCTACCAACATTTGACTGAAAACCTATTTACAACATTATTGGAAAAAAAAAAAAAATGTATTCGTTTGATCATCTTGTCCCTGAGATTCATCTCATGATATCTGAATATCTAAGTGTTGCAGAGTTTTACATTCTTTCCCAAACCTCTTTGCAACTCCGTTCTCTATACCATCCATTGCTATTCCGAAAGTGCCAGCTGACAAATATCTCGACAAACAGAGAAGGCAGATACAGTCGCATTGAAAGTTGTGCCCCCTATATGTACTTCTTATCGCTTGAACGTTGGATGATCCCTGCTAAAGCGTTCATAGAACCGTCAAGATACTCTTGGCTTGAAAACACTCATATAACGTCGATAGTGACGTATGAGATACCAAAAGCTATGAACCAAATGCGTAAAGTGTCGTTGGCAGACTATCCAAATTTGAAGTCGTTCTTTAATCCGGCAAATCAAGACAGTAACATATTTCTCTATAACAGTATACCTAAACAAACAGTGATTGGACGCACCCCGTTTATCATTCCCAATCTATTACAACTTTTGCAAATGCCAAAAAGGAGCTTGGGATATATAAGTTATCAGAGAGACATGAGTTATTCTGATTGCGCTAGGGGTACGTTGACAATGAGATGCAACGTGCCCAAAGCCAAATTACACATTACCGATCTAACTATTCTTCTGGCGCGTTTTAACATTGTAGCCGACATTTACGAATCTTGTATGCTCTTTCTGAGCCTTGACAGCTTCCCCAACCTTAAGAACGTCGAATTGCTTGTTGGGAATAATTGTTCCTCAGATATGATAAAAGCTATAGTGACGTCCCTTCCAAAGTGTCTGAAGCTCCACAATCTAAAGATTGGACTCAAAAGTTTGGCCACACAGTTGCTAAAACGTTTTGACAATCTGCGGGGTTGCTGGAAAAAGTTCTTTCTAGAGATTGATTTAGGGTATCTTGAACCTGCCATAATTGTTTTGCAAATTCCTACGGTGACTCAGCTGGATATTTCCCAAGGTAATAGTAAGCGTCGCATTATTTTTAAATCCATCGACTCTTTGAAAATACTATCTGCTGACCATCTTGGAATGGAGGAGATTCCATGTGACACTTTTGAAAATCTGGATTTTCTGAAAAACCTAAGAGTTCTTAAGCTGAAAATTGATTTAAAGAATATTGACACCCTTGGCAATAGTTGTGGAAACCAAAGACACCTCTTATTCAACCAAAACCTGTCAAATCTAACAGTGTTGGACTTGGATATACAGGATGAATATAGAAATATTGAACTGATAGGGAACGGGGTGGAAAACTTGCAAACAATGTTACAAGTTGCTGGGTTTGGAGAATTCAATATGGAGACCCTTGAGCACACTGTCGAGTTTGCAAAAGTGTCGCTAAAAAAGTACCGTATGCGCCAAACAAACGAAAAAAGATCAAGGATCAAAGAGGCAATTGGGAAAATCATTGCTGAAACAGAGTCAATTCTGCAATCGATCGAGAGCTCTTGTTATGAGGAGTTGGACGTTAGACAAGCATACAGGGCCTTATTCCAACTACAGTTTCAAAACGTCTCAAAGGAAGTATACGCAAAGAACCTTGAAGGCGAACGCGACAAAAGACAGAGTCAGGAACGTTTTATCAAAGCATTAAGTTCCGCCTCATATGTCTTTAAGAAAATCTTGGATAACCTTCCTCATCTTCAATCTATGAATCTCGAGTTGATACCTTTTTTTGGAAGGGTTCCTACTCTTCATCAACTGATCAGGCACCACAAGTCACTCAAAACACTCCAACTCAGGATGAAAGAAAACGCGATATACATGCGTATGAAAACAGGAGATGAGTACTATGACAGAATGTGCCGTTTCACGACTCCAGTGAAACATCTGTACTACCAAAGCAAATCATATTTTGCTTATCAAAACGAAAATTATGAATATCTTCAAGTGGATGTAGAAGGGATCAATCGAGGGTATGCTATGTTTGAAGGTAACCTGAAAGGCCGCAAAGAGTACAATATGAACCGGTGTTTTGTGGGTCACGGGGATCTGGAATGCAAACACCTTATGAGACCGAGATTTGAAATGACTAAGCTCGAGCCCTCTTATCATACCTCTTCAGTAATACTTTGATGAGACTTAGACCATTGAATTTTGTGTGCGTGTGTGTGTGTGTGTGTGTGTTTAAAGAAAAAATAAAAAAAAAAAGGCTATATTCCAATTTCTTATAACTGGAATTGTTATTCATCTACTATTATGTCGTGGGTGAACTTTGTTCTACACTCTAGAAACTTTTACTGAATATAATCAATAAATTTGCTACATAAATATGTAGTAAGGATATGAAAACTCAACCGTACAAATAATATTAATCAAAAGTAAAGTAGAGAAAGCTATAACCGTTTTAGTCCTACTTTTTTGTTGATGATAAGAATTCTTGTAACTTTTTTCTTTTTTTTTGTTGTTGTAGTAATATTTTTTTGTGAGTTGGTACTACTTTCCGATGATTTTACCGATACAGCCTTGAGATCCTGTACATCTTCACGATGCTGTTGTTTTTTTGTACTTAACAACTTGTTTAATTGATTTTTGGTGTTATGGTGCAAGTGGGGGGTACTATTAAGTAATTCTGATGATTTTATATGAGGAATGGTAGAATATAAAGTACCATTTATGATATTTTCAGTTTGATAAGGTGCTGGCGATGACGACGACGACGGTGAGGAAGGAGAAGATGGAATGATAGGCGATTTCAGTAATGATGAAGTAGGGATATTACTCAGACTGTCTCTGGAGTCTCTCGGACGTAAAATATAACTAGCTGCTGTATTGCTAACACCGTTATTTGCAGGTTGTTGTTCCTGTTGATTGTTACATTTTGCTGGAGCTTCGTTTTGTTGAGTTTTTACGTTCTCAATAGCATGACTACTAGCGGGCTTCTTTTTCTGTTGTACTTTTGATTTTTCGTCAGTTTCCGAGTGTCCAACAACCCATTTGACTATTTCTTTTCGTTGGATTGCATGAACTTTTGTCATGACCCTTACCTTTTTCTCAAATTCGCTACCAGCTAAAGTTTCTTCTTCTTCTTGTTGCAAAAGCAACTTTCCTGCCTCTTCATTGAGAGCCGATTCCGGGTTGGGCTGAATAAGAAGACACCGAATTGTTTGTAAGATCTCTACCAGATCAACTTTTTTAGGATTCCATCCTCGCTTGAGCGTGTCAACACACACTTCGCCTGTGCTTGGGTCAACATTGGGATGGAAGATTTTTGTCATAAAAAAGGCTTTAGGGGGCTTTTCTGGATACTCGTTTGGAATTTTTAATTCAACCTTCCAGCACCCATCATAGTATGGTGTACATTCAGGACCCAGTAGAAAAAATCGTACCTGGTTTAGTGAAATTGTATCATCTTCTGTTAGATATTTAAGCACTTCTGTCATGTCTTTACGATCACAATCAAGAGGCCCTTGTGTAGTATGATCAACTAGCTGAGTACTGAGAATGCAATCTGGAACCGTCGTTTTAAACAACCGTCTTAAATCTTTATGAATTCGTCCTGCTGTAGCCATTTTGAGTAAATATGATGATAATAGAAATCTAAAACAATAAAAAAACAATAAAAAAAAATAGAGACTTTGATTATTTATAATAATGCAAGAAGAAAAATATTATGTTTCAAAACCAAACAAAGCAAAGCCAAAAATAAGTTATTTATTAGTTTAAAATTTCATTTATTTATTTTTTTCTCCAACTGATTCGGGAGGAACTAAGAAAAGAAAAAGATGTATAACAAAAAAGAGATTTTAACTCAACAAATAACAACAAGGATTTCGACTTATCGTAAGGAGCCACTTTTATAGCCATAATCAGAAAACGGAAAAAAATAAACATCATGTGACCGGTTGAGTTTTTTTTTTAAAAAAAGAATTGTAACTGTAACTGTTTCGATCTACATTTTACACAGCACAACAAAGCAGTCTACAAGTTACATCACTCCTTCACAAGTATAAAAGCTTTATTTTGTATAGTAAGTTAATAAATTAAAATTTGTATAATAAACAATATTTGAATTATGTGTGTAAGAATCAATATAAAAAAAGGGAAAATTCCTAAATATTAATGGCTGTAATAGAAATAATGTACATGCTCAAAATAAAAATAAAAAGCAATCTTGAAAATGTGTTTTTTCCCTTTGTTTTTTAAAAAAAATTCGTCGATACTTTTATTGAATCACAATCTTAACAAGCAAATGAATATATTCAAGCTGCTCCTGTGATTTATATGCTTGTGGTATATATGTCATGAAAATAAGTTGCTAAAAAACTGTTTTTATTCGATTACTGTTTAGCAACTTTAAAAAGAGCAAGTTAAGTCATACTTTGGAGTACCATCATCGTGGAGGACACCCCAGTACTTTTCAACATCAGAGATACCAGAAGTATCTGGCTTCCATGACTCGTCGTAGGCTTCAAAGACAAGTGTGTTGATGCCCCAAGCACGGATAGCACAGACAGCACTCTTCCAGAAATGTTGAGCATTTTCAACAGATGGAACAGAAGCTTCGAAATTACCACCAGCAGTAGGCCAACCGGTTTCACCAACCCAGAAAGGAAAGTCAACAGTTCCCTTGATGGTTTGAACAGTTTGGAGAGCTTGCATAATGTCATCAAAGAAAGAGTATGAAGCATTAGCTTGGGTTTGACCTTGCCAATAGGAGAAAGCATTAGCTAAAATAATGTCAGAAGCCTCAATAGCAGGGGCACTGGCGCCATCAACAAGAACGTTCCAGGAATCAGCAGTTCCAACGGGGACGCTAGACCATGGCTTTCCATCCTTGTCCTTAAGGTCCTTAAGAAAGTCCTTAATATCATTTATTTTGTTGGCAAGTTCCGAAGCGCTCATGTCTTCTCTGTAAAGAGCTTCTGAGCCTACGGTAAAGGCACGAACGTTGCTGACGGAAATAGTTGGCAAATAAGTTTGAAGCGCAGCCTTTTCAGCACTGAAATGGGCTTCATCATTTGGCCAAATACCGAGGAAAGCATGAAATCCAGATTGATCAAGGGCAGGTGCAATGTTGGCAAGGGTATTGCAGTCTGAAACAGCATAAACACGGACAGTGTTGGTAAGAAACTCCATGTCTTTGAAATCTACCAAATAGTCGGCAGTTTCCTTGCAGGCACCATCCTTGTTTCTCTTGACGCCTAAATCAAAACCGAGCTATAAGCAAGTTTAAAAAAAATTGGAGTTAGAAGAAATTTTTTGAAATATTAAGACAGCAAAAAGCAGCTTACCTCACCAGAAGCAGAGACTGCGGTAGCACTGGCAATAGCCAAAGCCAAAGAATGTGAGAACTTCATTTTGTATGATCAAAGATTGTATGGGTATATATTAACAAAAAAAAACGAATGACAGTATACTAGAAATGAACGGACTAGTAGGGTTTGTAATGAATGAGTCTGGAAAAAAAAAAAGAAAAAAAATTAAATAAAAACAGGAAGTCTGAATTTTTATGAAAGCAAAAGAAAAAAAGGAGGTTACTAAAAAAAAAAAAAGGCAGAAACAAACATTTTAAGGTAGGGTAACATATATAGCATTTATAGCCCAGTAAAACAATGACAACATTCATTCCATAGTAACATAACAATAACAATAAGCTTTAGAAACCTCATTCCATTATACCCGTTACAAATTTAGATAATTTTATTGTTTCTAATTCTATTAGATTCTAGGAAATGCTCTTGTTTAAAATATTATACTTGTTATGCTTTTCATTGAGCATATTATATCATTTTGAATTTTTCATTTCTACTTTTGTACATATTATATGATTTTCATAACCCTTCAACCTTAGCAAGTGCTGCCATTAATGCGTCCTCTACTCTAACTCCTCGGTTCATACGTAGCCTTCCGTCAAACAGCATAGAGGCTTGCTCAATACCTGCAAGATCTTCATTATCCCGTAAGATGCATTTTCTCAATTCAGACCATTTTCCCAATACCATCAAAATTGGTACATCTTCTCCTGGGGTACTGGTTATGCCTTTAATTAAAAACGTTTCTTCTTCAATTAATGGTACATTATTCAACTCAGTTTCTGCTGTTGTATCCTTGCTGCCCAGAAACTCCATACATGGTACTAATGCTGTATATTGAAAGCCTCCTGCAAAAGGACATTCCGTAAACACCTTTCCAAATTTGCTAACCTTTCGTACCTTGTATCCAAAACCCAAATTTGTCCAATTTGAATTGCTTGACTCATGCTTTTGTTGCTGTCTAATACCGCTAAAACTTGGGTTGTTAAACGCCTCTTCTGGTGAAACAATTTTTTTCTCATCTTTATCAACAACTACAATTGAGTTGACTGGAACTTTGACGTCTTCTTTCAGCTTTAAAAACTCAGACTCTCCAATATTAATATATCCTGTCATTGTATGATCTTCTTCGTTCTTATTAGTTTTAGATTTACGGGCCTTTCTTTTACGTCCTGTGCTACTGGTGACTTTGCCCTTTTGACTTTTTTTGATTTTACTTCCAGCCGGAACTGAAAGTCCGACTAAAAACTGTCCTTTTAGAGAATGATTTAGATATGGTAATCCCGGAAGTTTTGGAAACTTGCGAGCGATATCAAAATGGTGTAGCTGATTTCCAAATAAACTTTTTCGTAGATATGACGGTGTTACGAAATATTCAAGAAAGCCAATTAATCTATCTTGTAGACTAATAACTTCATCTTCTTTTTTAATCCCTTTTTTACCATCAGACGAACTTGAAGCTTCTTCCATGGTTTTCTCATTGTCGTCCCCAAATTTGATTTTTTTTCCTTTGGGTGCACTTTCATTGGGATTTTGATCTGAAGATATAGATATTTGGCTATTAGCTGGATCTTCTTCGTTGCTTTCATAAACTATAATTTCAGAAACACCATACATCATTGCCGCTCGTGCGATTTGATATGCGGTGCTGGCAACTTGACTACCACTTCGACAGTTTGTAGCTGAAATCACTGATGATGGAATGCATAATGACAATCGACGTTTGGTCCCTGCTCGAGTTATCTAAGCAAATATATATAAGAATAATTAGCATAAACTGATAGAAAAATTATTGGAACCAAATAATAAAGTGGCTTACTTTTAATTCATTACTCATTTTATAAGTTGAACGCTTTTTTGTATGTAACAAAGTATTATTAGTTGGTTTCAGTATAATTTCATAGATATAGAAAAAAGTATTGAAATTTTGTGTAAAATTTTCAACTTTGATTAGGTTACAAAAAAAATTAAAAAAAAACTCGGCAACGGGGAATTGAACCCCGGTCCCCCGCGTGCTGAACTCAGAAGAGTACTTGACAGGCGGAAATTCTAGCCACTAAACTATTGCCGATTTCTTGAAAATGGTTAGTTAAAGCTAAGATAAATACATATTACCCATATACTGTTTTTGACAATATGGAACTTTGAGAGACGAAACTACCAAAATTTAAGCCTAATAAAGCTTTCGTACCTACTATTTTCAGAAAAACTAATTTTTAAAACATTTTAAAATGATATCATTAATAAAATTTGCTCCATCGATGGACCAACCCTAACCCGAGAATCGCGGTCAATTATTTTGATTATTTTTCACACCCGAAAAATTAAATACAATTTCATTAGCCCCAATAACCTTCAACAATATAAACCTTTTTCTATCAATTGCAACAAGTTTTCATTTTCTTCAAGTAAAATGAATACTTATAAACCTTTGGTTCCACCATCGGTGGTAACTCACAGTTTGGCTTGCAAATTTACGGGGTCTGACGATTTAATTATTGTTAGAGGTTCATCGTTATTACAACTATACAAAACGGTCAAAACTCAAACTCATGTGGTCGATAATAAGGACGATGAAAATAACGAAACCGAAGACTTGGCTGCAAATGGAGAGAAAAAATTATTAGAAGCTCAAGATACATTTATCGGAACAGAGATAACTCTTCAGGCTATGAGAGAAGAAACAACACCTAATCTTGTTCTCGTAGACGAATGGCCACTTTATGGTAAAGTTACAGGTATTAAAAAAGTCAATCTTTTAGCTCACCCAAAAAAAGAATGTCTTGTTATCTCTTTTAGATACGGGAAAATATCAATAGTCGCTTGGGATGCAGAAACGCAGTCTATTAATACTCAGAGCTTACATTATTACGAGAAAAATATTTCAGACTCGCACTTTTTTGATCCTTTATTCGAGTCAAAGTTGTCAGTTGATCCAAATAGTGCTTCTGCAACTCTTTTATTTCAACAAGATACGTTGGCTTTTCTACCATTTGCTCAAGATGAATTGCTAGATGATTCAACAACTGCACCTCTAAACGGAATAAGCAACGGCCTTCAACAATCAGCTACAAAGCCTTTGATACCTATTTTTAGGCCGAGCTTTATTCTCAAAGCCCAAGATATTGACGAGTCAATATCAAACATTATTGACTTTACTTATCTTTTTGAATATCGGATTCCTACCATTGCTATTATTTTTGAGCCTACCAGAACTTGGGCTTGTCGATTGCAGCTCAAAAAAGACTCGGTCTGTTATATGGTTTTATCTTTAGACTTGAGTCAAAAAACTTTTACACCAATCCTTTCTGTTCAAAACTTACCATATAGTATACAAAAGCTTGTTCCATTGAAAGATCCCTTAGGAGGTTGCCTTTTAATAGGTTCTAATGAGCTCATTCATATTGACTCACAAGGCAGAGTAAATGGTGCGTCAGTTAACCCATTTCACAGAATCTCTTCTGATTTAAAGCTAAAAGATTTATCTTCACTCAATATTTTTTTGGAAAATTCTGTTATCTCAGGATTAGATGGAGCAGATGAAGAGGCTATTTTAATATCTGAAGAGGGTGTATTATATAAACTAAATTTTGTTATTGAAAGCCGCAAAGTTCAAGAAATTCTTATTTCCAAACTTCCAACTGATATCAATGTTTCAAGGCCTACGACGCTTTCTTTATTACCTTCACGCTGTATTTTTATTGGCAGTAATACTTCAGATAGTAAATTAATTCAATGGAAGAGAAAGGGTGAAATAACTGCAGATGACGATAACAAAACTGCTGTAGTGTTAGAAACCCCTGTACTAACAAATGAAAATGAGAATGTTGCTGGCGATCATGATGCTATCGATGATATTTACGGAGATATGGATTTAGACAACTCAAATGCAATTCATAAAAATCAAAACAAAATAAATGGTGGTGAATCATTAGCTCCTATTGTAGTTAGGTTATGCGACACACTAAACAACTACGGTCCAATCAATGACATTGCTGTTTGCCGAGCTACTGATCCACAGACTGGAAATCCAATAGATAATCAGTTTGATATTGTCGCTGCATCGGGTGTTGGTACTGGAAGATCTCTGACCGTCTTCAATACCAAACTTAGGCCAACTATAGTGAGTAGACTAAAGCTGAGAAATCAATTTTCAAAAGTTTGGACCATTAATCCTTCAGGTATTTCAGAATCTACCCAAAACGAAGATTCAGATGATAGCAACGTTTTTGATGCATTTTTAATTGGCAGTACTTCCAAATCAACATCTATATTCCGTATCGGAGAAGACTTTGAGGACATTACAAATAGCATTCCAGGGTTCAAATCGGATATCCCAACCATATCAACAAAAGTCGTATTCAATTCGAGAATAGTTGTACTAGTTTATTCGGAGTTAATTGCTTTATATGATTCAGATATGTCGCTAATAACAGAAACGCCAATTGAAAAAGAACCATTGCTGGTAACCTTTGCAAACTCATATATTGTGCTGCATTACGAAACTACTGAGCCTTTAATCTTCGACATTAAGGAACTTTGCGAAAACAAGTGGAAAATTGAGCAAGTACAATATTCTCTTTCTGGAATTTCTTATATGTCAGCTGCAACCTCTACTTGTTTCTATCCCATTTTGTCACCAGATGGAAAACGAATCAAGAGAAAGATAGACGAGCAAGAAGTAAAGGCCAATACACCATCACCAATTCCTGTTGGTTATTTAGCCACTTTGGATTCACTTAGGTTATTCTCATTAAACAGTCTAAGCTCATCAGTGGATCTTACAGCTTTACTTAATCTTCCTAACTGTTTAAAATTTGATGATGAAAAACAGGCATTCATTGATTGTGGGCCACAACTGGTACAACCTCAGCCGCAGAAGCCCATTGAAAACACCAATATATCCATTTCACAACTACAGCATTTTAGACTTGGTAACAGCGGAGAGAATGAAGAGTATCTTGCTATTCTAACTAAAACTAACGAACTCTACATTTATCACATTGTTCAAAACTCTCATGGAATTTTTATTGTCAAGGATAAAGATAACTTCAACATTCACACGTTAACACAAACCAAAGAAGGTGCTACAAAATATCCTCCCAAACTGATCCAATATGAATCGATTGGAGAATTTTCGGGATTATTTGTTTTGGGCGAGAAACCAATGATGCTTTTGAAAGAAAAGCAAAGCCCTCTACAATATCATATTTTTGATTCCGTCGATCCAGTGATAGGATTTACTACATTTAACACTCCGTCAGTATTTGGGGGCATGGCATATATTGATTCAAAGTTTGTATTGAACATTTCAACGCTTCCTCAAGACTTTTTCTTGGGGCTTCCATGGCCTGCCAAAAAGGTTGACTTGGGAGGTCCTGTATTATCATTATGCTATCATGATACTGGTCATGTCTTGGCTGTTTCTGTCACCACTGAAAGCGATTACAATGCTTTGGATCCAGATAATAACCCAATCCCAGACTTGGATTTGGAAATGCCACGCCCTAAAGCTTACAGTAGCGTCTTAAAAATTGTTTCGCCAAAATCATGGACTGCCATTGATGAGGTACCCTGTACTGATCCCAATGAAAGCATTATGACTATGAGGTCTGTTTTTCTGGAAGTTAGTGAAAAAACCAAAAAAATGAAAGAGTTTTTGGTAATAGGAACAAGTATCATTAGAGGAGAAGATCTTGCTGCATCTGGTGGGTTTTACATATATGATGTAATTGAAGTTGTTCCAGAGCCAGGGAAGCCAGAAACCAATCATAAACTGAAACTGGTTACATCTGAAGTTTCTAAAGGGGCTGTTACTTCAGTTTGTGAAGTTAGTGGCCACTTGCTAGTTGCGCAGGCTCAAAAGGTTGGTTTTTTTTTTTTTTTTTTTTTTTTTTTTTTTTTTTTTTTTTTTTTTTTTTAGTTCATCATTCATTGTACTAATTGATTGATTTTTTTTTCTTTAGGTTGTTGTGAGAAACATTCAAGAAGACAACTCGGTTGTTCCCGTTGCGTTTTTGGATATGAACATGTATGTGAACTGTACAAAGAGCATCAAGTACATGGTTCTCTTATCGGATGCAATTCGAAGTGTATGGCTTGTCGGTTTTGGCAAGGAGCCATTTCGAATGACACTCTTTGGAAAGGACTACCGCGACATTCAAGTTACAAGCTGTGAGTTTTTAGTTTTTGATAAGCACTTGTACATTGTAGCAGCCGACACACAGCAGCGTCTCCATGTCTTGCAGTACGACCCGGAGGATCCTCAGCCATTCTCTGGGCAGAAACTCATCCGTCGTTCTGAGTTCTTTGCAGGCTCAGAGATTAACACCATGATCATGCTGCCGCTGACAAAGCCTTCCAAGTCTTCGCCGACGCCGCCCACAGTCTCAACATTGGTACCCTTATGTGCCGCATCAGACGGGTCCATATCTGCTGTGCTGCCTGTCTCGGAAGCACGATTCAGAGCTCTTTATGTCATTCAACAACAAATTGCGGACAAGGAGGAGCATTACTGCGGATTGAACCCCAGAATGCACCGCGCACTAGGTGTCGAGCCTGCAAACTCAAATTCCCAGGGCAAGATCCTGATTGACTTTAGCTTGGCCAAAAAATTTTATGATTTACCTGCAAACAGAAGAGCATTGTATTCTAGAAGATTGGGTGTTTCTGGACAGCGGCAAGTTGCCGAAAGTATAAGGCATATCAATGAAGCTTTAGAATATTTATAATAATAATTTTTTATTTACCGTATATATAGACTTTTAATAAACTCAAGAAAATATTTATAAATTCAAAATTTGTTTTTATTGTTAAATAAACTATATATATATATATTGTAAAAAATAGAATGACTATATATTATTATTTTTACATGATAAATTTAAGATTGCAGTCTAATGGATGAGAACAACTTAATTGTGGTTTTTGGTCATATTTACTAGCCAAAATATCTCTTGTATTATTTAACAAGGACAAGTAGCTTTGATTTGGATTGTTTCGCAAGACTTGAAGAAAAGCGTGAGACATTGCGCCAGTAGGCGACCCATCTTCAAAGGAGTCAGCCGAGGTTTGGTTGTCTTTGCAGCCTGAAAACATAATGACGTCAGCGGGCGAGGTTCTATCCTTTCTTGCCTGTTCCGTGACCTTGTTGCCCTTGGCTATACGGTCGATTGCGCCAGTGACTGACGAGATGACGCCTCCAATGTCGCCTCGCGAGTAGCTACTCAGTGCGGAAAACACGCTCTTGCCGGTGTCCTTGAGAAGATTGGGCTCCTTCAAAACGCCCTTGGTGGAGTATACGTATGGTAGATCTAGGGCGGTAGCCGAGTGGCAGCAGTCAAAGATGGCAGTCAGACGGGCGCCTTCGGGTAACGGCCTAACGAGAAGTTCGTGGAGTGTGTCGTCAACAATGGGGCCAGCAGTGCTGTAATCTACGGGGTAAATGACTTCGTCGTATCCATCTTCTTCATCACCACTGGTATCTTCAATCTGGCCACCGTGCCCAGAGTAGTGGAAGAAAAGCGAGTCGTTTGGTCGGGCGTCACGGGTAAGCCATTGGCATGCTCTAAGAATGTTTTCCTTTGTGGGTATTCCTCTTGGATCAGTCTGGTCGTCGGTCAATACGACAGTGTCTTCATCACGGTAGCCGTAGTTTTCTTGCAAAAAGCGTTTGACATTGTGAACATCATTGATGCAGCCTTTGAGTTCTCCCTTTTGACCAAAGTAATTGATACCGATTAATAGGGCTTTGCGTCTCCCTGTGCATTGAGAGTATTGGTAATGATATCCATCAATACCGAATGACTGAGCTTGAGCTGGAGGGTGTTGAAATTGGACACTAGAAACGTCATGGCTTCCACCATAGCCGGGATTGTCGTAGCCTCCTTCTTGGAAGCCAGTCCATCCTGAGTTGGTGGACCATCCTGAACGGTCTGGAGGAGGTCCTGCTGGTGGTCCTCCATAACCGCTGCTGTAACCACCATTGTTGTAGCCTCCGCCACCATAACCTCCAGATGGGGGTCCTGGTGGAGGTCCTCCTTGGCCGTAGCCTCCTCCGTTATATCCTCCATCATTGTAGCCACCTCCACTGTAACCACCACCACTGTAACCACCTCCAGTATAGCCACCACCGCTGCTATATCCTCCTTGATCTCCATATCCTCCACCAGAATAACCACCGCCGCTATAGCCTCCACCACTGTAGCCACCTCCGCTGTATCCTCCAGCATTGGGGTCTTGACCTCCATAGGTTCTACCACCTCCTCCAGGGTAGTATGACATTTTTTATATTTATGTTAATGAGTTAAAAGAGAAAAAAAAAAAGTTGTTTGAAAGATTTGTTGATTTCAGCAAATGTTGATTTGTATTCCTGTAAATGATTGAATGCAAAAAACAGGTAAAAAAATGGTATTATTTGAAATGAAAAGAAGAAACAATTGTAATAATCTAAATGGTAGTAAAAAAAAAAAAAAAAATTAACGGGAAGAAAAAAAAAAGATATATTTAAAATAAAAGTGTTTTGGAAAAAACAAACGAAAATAGCTTTTTCAGCCGCGATTTCCAATGAGTGAGTGGGTTTGGACAACACTGTTACATCTTTTTTATTGATTTGAATATTGTGTCAAAAAGACCTTTTATTGTCAACATTGGCACGCACCGCACAGTCGGTAAAAGACTTGGAAGTGAATGATTATTGTCAGATGACCAGAAATTTTGAAGTTCTATATTATAAATATGATTGGTAATAGTTTGTCATATATTAGTAGCTTCAGCCGTTTATAGAAGCAAAAGTGGCATTCACCGTTAAAACGATGGTTCCATGAGCTTTGTCCTAATTCTTGCTATAATTAATAATATTATCAAGTGTATTATAGCATCAACGTAAAAAAAAAAAAATTTTTATAGAAGGTCTGTCATAATTTCAGCCTACCATCAATAACCAATATACAAAATACGTACCATTTTCGAAATCTTCTGAATCTATTTTTGGAAACAGTAAAACCAAAATTGTTATTTTTTTTTTTTTAAATCATTAGTATCTTGTACAAAAAACTAGATTAATTGAAATGTTTTTAAACTATGATAATGATTTCAATCTATATTAAAATCTATCTTTAACTGAGTTTAAAGTAAAGGTATAACATACATTTTGTAAAAAATAAAAAAAATGGTAATATATATAGTAAAATCAAGTTTTTTGCTTTTTTCCTTAAATTTTAAAATGAAACCACTAAACACTTTTTTAAAACAAAATGTAAAAAGACAAATAATTATTCAAAGCAGAAGTAGGTACAAACAGCTTTTTTCAGCGGAGAATTATTTTGAGTAAAGAAGAATGAGCGTTTTTTTTAAAACTCTATGAATTGGAACAAATAATTGTTAAATAAATTTTTGCTTTTTATATCATAGTCCATGGAAACTGCAGGAGAATGTTCCAAAATAAAAAAGGTAGAAAAAAAAAGTGATAGGAATCCTTTAACGATACTAAGGCAACTAACTAACTGTATTTTT
The DNA here is from genome assembly GCA_000817185.1 of Magnusiomyces clavatus CNRMA 12.647. Classification (NCBI taxonomy): domain Eukaryota; kingdom Fungi; phylum Ascomycota; class Dipodascomycetes; order Dipodascales; family Dipodascaceae; genus Magnusiomyces; species Magnusiomyces clavatus. Next base: position 210,638 of record CBXB010000076.1, read on the forward strand.
ATTTCAACAGAGCTTTGAAGAAGGGAAAAAAAAAGTGATGGCTACTTTCAGAACAATATAGAAAGAAAAAGAAAAATACAAAAAATACACAAATCTCTTTTATTCAATTTTAACTCATTGTATATAGTAAATAAATAACTAAATCTAATTATATAAACAAAGAAGATTGAAATAAATCTAAACATAAGATTGTTTTTCCGGATAAGCTTGTTTAGATTCACTATATTTTTATAAAATATGAATTTTCATTTTAATATCTATTATTCGGTATATTTGATAAGGATATGCCCCATTAGATGAACAAAGTGCTGAATTAAAAATACGGGGAAAGACTTTGAAAAAAAAAAAAAAAAAATTAGGTGATTACTTTAGTGTATGTAGTTGAATTCCGCCAAGTGAAAATACAACCTAGATATTGAGGAGAATTAGTCCCATAAGCTAAAAAAAACAAATCTCAACTACAATATATATAACTTTCAATTAAAAAAAAATTTGATATTGATGCTAAAATTTAGTTATTAATAATAGATAATCTCGTTTAATTAGATGATTTTTAAAAGATTAATATAAATTACGAACAAAAAACCTAAAGTCCAGATTCAAGTTATCCGAAAGAAAAACTTGCAACTGTAGCGTAAATAATGTTTTCCAAAAATACATTATTTTTGCCTTTTTTTTGTCGCTCGTAAACAATCATATCATTAAAATTTAAAATATATATAAAAGCTTGTTTTGAAAAAAAAAAAAAAAAAAAAAAAAAAAAAAA
>CBXB010000076.1:234040-246887 GCA_000817185.1 Magnusiomyces clavatus CNRMA 12.647
TTTTTTTTTTTTTTTTTTTTTTTTTTTAAGCTCACTGGATTAAAAGCTTTTGATGGTAAACCATTGCCAAGCTTGCAAAATACAACGCTTAAACAAGACAAAGCGTCTCCGACAATTGATTTTTCTTCTCCTGTATCTACAGAAACGTCCACAGTATTCTCTCATGGAGAGGTAATAAATTCTATAATAGGGGAAAATGTTTTGAAATCAGTTTTGGATGTCAAATCAATTTTCGGAAACGATATCTACGAGAAAAGTTTGGTTGATGGCCATGTCAACTACATGAAACTTGCCGACGTTTTGGTTAAATCGGGAAATCCTGCTCTGGTTTTGAAATTCGAACAGATTTTGGATGAATTTAACCGCAAAAGACAATTTGGGCTGGAGATGGGGCTCCAAAATCTACAAAATGAGTTAAATAACCAAATCGTTTTTGGGTTTGATGAATCAGAAAGCAGCCAAAATACCCCGCGAATGATGAAAAACGACCCAGCATCTCAGTTCAGATTATCAAAGGGTCGTTCGAATCACAAGCTAAGAGATCTGGTTTTGTTGTGGACAAATCACTTGGCCAAGATACTCGAACATCAACTGACTTTACAGGCAAGAAAAAAGAAATCAAAAAGTAATAATAATACTGAAGGGGGCATTGAAAGTGAAAACAATAAACACGTTTTTGGAAAGTTTGTTTCGTTAATAAAAGAACTAGGTGCAAACAAAGTTGCTTCTGTTGTTGCAATGGAACTAGCAACACATGTATTAAATTCGTTAAAAACCTTCAATAGCATCTCACCTAGTCTTTCAGTATCTGCACCAGTTACTTTAACACATTTATCTCGCAAAGTAGGTAGAAGTGTTGAACATGCATACCTTCAGAAAAACCTTGAAAAAACTATAATGCGTTTAAAAAAGGAAAGAAAAAAGTCTAAAAATTCTGATCAAAATGAGTCTAAAATTGAAATTGATCCTGCTCAGGTACAGTTTTTAAAAATTGCTCAGCAGTTTTCTTTAGTAAATAGTGGCGAAAAATTGCTATATCCAAAATCAGCAAAGCATTACAAATGGGCAATGAGTCAACTGTCAAACATGTCTTCTGTGCAATCAATTCAATTAGGGGCAACTCTGATATCTCTCGCATTAACCGCTTTCAAGTTTCCTATAGAAGTTGATGGGACTGACGATGTGGTTTGGAAACCTGCTTTTTGGCATACTTTTCAGGTATGCAAAAACAAATATATGGGGGTACTCAAAGTGAATGACTACTTAGTTGAATATCTGCTTCCAAGAAAACAAAGTAAAAGAGATGACTTTGAAAATTTTCCCAATGCTGACGATAATAATACAGATACTATTGTGTCCCCTTTGGATTCAATGATAATCAACAAAGTTCCTGCAATGTTTGTGCCGCCCAGTCCATGGACTAGCGAAAACAAAGGCGGGTATTGGTTTTCAAAACAATCCTTGTTGAGTGTTTCAAAGGACCAAGCGCCAGAGGTTCATGCGTATATACAACAAGCAATTTCTAGCGGGTATCTAGACGAATACTTAAACGCTCTAAACAAGGTGACACAAACTCCATGGGCAGTAAACAATAAAGTCTTAAAAGTCATAAAGAGTATTTGGGACAAGGGCGAACCCTTTTTGGATATTCCAGGCAGAGGCTTAGCCCAGGAATCTGAAGATTCTGACAAAATTAGCCGGCGTGAACTAAGAAAAAGAAAGCTTGCTGAAAACAATGAAAGAAACCTTAGATTGGGTCTCGGATACATTTTGCAACAAGCCTCTTTTTGGGCCACTCATGGCGATCGGTTTTATTTCCCTCACATGATTGATTTTCGTGGTCGTGTTTATCCCAAAAGCAGTACAGGGTTTGTGCACATTGGTCCAGATCATGTCAGAGCTCTGTTCCAGTTCTGGAATGGTCGAAAACTTGGGAAAAATGGCTTACGCTGGCTGAAGATACAACTGGCTACTGCTTATGGTATGGACAAAGTTTCATTCGACGATAGAGTCAAATTTGTTGACGAAAACTATGATAGAATTGTTAAGGTTGCACATGACCCACTTGGTGCCAAGTTTCAGGAATATCATCATGCAAATGATTCTTCTATTTCTTCAAGCGAACAAGAATCTAAATATAAGGAAGATTGTTTGTGGTGGACACAGGCTGAGGAACCGTTTCAGATGCTAGCTGCATGTTTTGAGTTGGTAGAAGCAGTGGAGTCAAACGACATTGAAAACTACATGTCTCATCTACCCATTATGCAAGATGGCTCCTGTAATGGCTTACAACATTATGCTGCTTTGGGGAGAGATGTTGAGGGCAGCGTAGAAGTCAATGTTATTCCAAGTACTGTATTAAACCCTCAAGACTCTAACGAAAAGCTTAAACCTAGAGATGTTTATTCCAAAGTTAAAAGCATTGTAGAGCAACTGACTCAAGAAGATATTAAAGCTTTAAAAGATTTTGAGGGCAGGAAAAATACCGAAAAGTTTAAACAAATTCAGTCAAAAGCTACTCTTGCACAAGAAATTTTACCTTATATTTCTCGAAAAGTAGTCAAGCGACCTGTGATGACGAGTGTATATGGTGCTACTTTTTACGGCATGACTTATCAAATTTACGACGTTCTGAAGAAAGAAAAGGAGCTAGTAAAATATATAGAAAACAAAAACTTAACAGTCAAAGCTTCTAATCAGCGAATACGAGAGGCCATTGAGTACTCTGAAAATTTTGGAGAATCTGAGGACAAAGAGCTTTTGGAAAACTATGAACATCTGGATACCATAGACTACCAATTAAATCAATATTCTAGATATCTGGCCTCAAAAATCATAGACTCTTACAACATTTTATTCAAAAACGCCAAAAAGATTCAAAGGTGGCTGGAGGAATCTACAGAAAGGATAGTAGAGTCTGTCCGATGGGACAATTATGTTTTCAACGATGAGCAACAACAATCTACTCTAAACTTGGAAGAAGTAACTGATCCTGAAGAACTAGAACTTTTAAAGCTAAACGTCTCTGGCTCTTTGCCTTCTGACTTTTTGATACCAAGTAGATTAGTCACTTCTGTTATCTGGACGACTCCACTTGGATTACCCGTTGTACAACCATATCGATTAGAGACGCCAGTAGAAATAATTTCCTCTACCTCCAATAACGAGTTGTCAACCCCTTATAGCATTCAAGTTGTTCGAACATGTATCCAAGACATGAACATTTCGAACCCATTTACATTGACATTTGTCAACAAGCAGCGGCAAATCAACGGTGTTGCGCCTAACTATATTCACAGCTTGGACTCTACTCATTTGCTCATGACGGTTGAAAATTTTTACAATGAGGAGATATATCCACAGTCTATATATACCCACAGTATTTTACATAAAAACAGAGGACTATCTACTGAGAGCGATTTGCAGTATCCTCCGTCATTTGCGTCAGTACATGACTCATATTGGACTCATGCTTCATCAGTTGACAAGATGAACGAGACTCTCCGTCAAACATTTGTTGATCTGCATACTCCCAACCTAGTCGAGAATTTGTACCAAGAGTTTAAAGAGCGCTACGACGGGTACCTCTCAGTAGGATACATTGAGAAAAGCAGCCCGGCAGGACAAGAAATCATGGCCCTAAGAGACAAGCGAAGGAAAACCATTTTCAAATGGACAAACACAAAAAAGAAAAACAATGGCGAAAAACAAAACGAGCTAATTGACTTGAAATACGAAATGAAAATGGAATACGTCAACTGGAAACGGAGCAAAAAAGAAAAAAAGTCCAAAATTCATAATCAAACATCATCACCGTACTACTATGTCACTCCGTCTATGATTATAAAAAAACACAATCAGCCTGTTTCTACTAAAAAACCTTCTTCAAAAGAAGAAGAAAAAACAATTCGAGTATTTATGCCTCTTGAAATATCTCCAGCTCCATCTCGTGGAAATTTAGATATTAATCAAGTAAAAAACAGCACGTATTTTTTTAGTTGATTATGATTTTGTATAACAATAAAAAATAAAAAAAAACTTATTGTATATATCATAATAGACTCTAAAAGGAAAAATATCTACTGGTATATATTAAATAAATATTTTATCATTATTCTTAAAAAAAAAATAATATCAAACAAATGTTTTTTTTTTATTTTATTTTTTATTGTTAATATTATTTTCTTTTTATTTATTGTTGAGGAGGTTGTTGTTGTTGTTGTTGAGAAGCATCAGGCATGGGCATATCCATTGAAGGTTGTTGTTGTTGTGGTTGTTGCATTTGGTTTACCATTTGACCTTGAGGATGAGGCATCATTGGAACAGGGGTCATGTTTGTTGTATTGGGCATCATGTTTGAAGGAGGGGTCTGCATGGGCATAGGACCGCCAGGCATTGAAGTTGGGATTTGTCCTTGCATTGGCATCTGCTGACCAGGCATCATTTGTGGAGGTTGTTGTTGCTGAGGAATGACATTTTGTATTGGAGATTGTTGCGGAGGTTGTTGAGGTTGTTGGTGAGGTTGTTGGTGTTGTTGAGGTTGCTGAGGTTGTTGAGGTTGTTGAGATTGTTGTTGTTGCTGCTGCTGCTGCTGTTGTGCTTGTTCCTGTTGCTTTTGTTGTTGTTGTTGTTTCTGAAATAAAGCTCTGGCTTCATGTTGAGCAGCTTCATTCTTTATACTTTCTGGCAAGTCAAAGTCCACCTTAACTGGCTTAACCTTACTTTTCTCAACCACAGTCACATTAAACTTTTCTTCCAACTCCTTTAAAATCTTTTCCTCTGCGCTTCCAATCTTTTTCCCTTCTGCCAGATTGGTTCCAGACAATGATCCAAACTCCTCTCGTAAAGCTTCAATCCCCTTTTTATAAAATGAATTGATTTCAGAAACCTTGTTCTTATCAATAGCATCACCACTAGTTGCTATCTTGTCTTCTTTCTCTTTGTCGTCAGCAATCTGCTTCGCAAGCTTGTCAAGATACCCTGTTTTCAGTTTATGGCTTTTGGCATCGTAGTCGGCTCCAGCCACAAATCGGCGCGTGTTGATTGCCGTGCCGAGTACAAGCTCCATCCACTCGTGGTACCGGATGTAGCGCACCATTGCAAGGTCCCTCAGATTGACAATATCAATATAGTCACCGGCACCGCCAGCTTCGAGATGGTCCTCAGCATACTTGGTCCCGGGCTCTGCACGTTGAACTGCGCTCAGGGGAGGAGGACCTCCATGAGCAGCACCGCTGTGCTCATTTATGTATGCTGTGCTAATGGCTTGTTGCTGTTGAGGTGTCATTGAAGTTCCATAAGGACCCTTCTGTACGCGGTTTGAACTTAATTGTCGTTTCGCATATATTGAGCTAGCAGATGCCCTCGGTGTAGTCATTTTTTTTTTTTATATTTTAATTTATATATAATAAATATTTTTTATTTTATTGTTTTTTGATAAAAAGGTTTGTTGAAAAATTATTTAAATTTTATTAAGACGCGACTATTTCGTTAACATAAAAAAAATAAAAAATTGAGGTGGAAACATAACCAATACTCGAGTATTTTTTTTAAGGTGTTCTTCAGGGCTAGGGTTTACTTTTTTTTTTCCAAATTTGAGTTTGAGAGTAGTACTGGAAATATGCCATTGGTTGTTAGAAAGTTCAGAAGATAAGAACCTGTTGATATGTTATTTATATCAGATTCTAAAAGATAATTGATAATAACAATGACTATAATTTGGTTTTGTTTAAAGAAACGTTTTTTATCATTGTAACGTTACCTGCGCGTAGACCACAAAAGCTCTTGTGATTTTGCTTTAGTGCATTGTAGAGACCATGAGTAAATCTGAGAACGATCAAAAATATTCTAGTAAACCATGGAACTTTCTGGGATCAACGATATTATATAAAGATCACGGAAGCATCCATTTGTACAAATAGGACCTTGATTCTCCTTCATTTTAATTTTACAAAAAATTTCTTATTAACAATTATTTATTGATTAGTTTTTGCTAAAAAAAAATCAAAAAAATAAGAAGAACTAAAGAAAAAAAGAAAATCTAATTACATATAATAACAATAATTCAAAATGGAAAAAATATTAAAGTGGTCAATTGAAGCTGCAAACAGCGACGGCTCAAAACCTATCCCACCTCCAGATCCAGCATTACTAAACCAACTTTTTGGCGGCAAAGATGAAGCTCAACTTATGAAGGACTCTATGGCTCTGATAAAGTCTGACCAGACTTCTAAGGAGCAAAAGCTGACGGCATTTGACGATCTCGAGATGCTTGTTGAAAGCTTAGACAATGCAAACAACCTGGAGCCCTTAAACTTATGGCAAGACCTCATCTCGTTCCTTGACTACTCACCTACAGAAGACGACAATGACGCATTGGAGTACGCTAAGATGGCATGCTGGATCATCGGCACTGCTGTCCAAAACAATCCTAAAGCACAAAAACATTTGCTCGAATCTAGACCTCTCAAAGCACTGCCAAAGTTACTATCGCTAGCAACTCTCACTTCTAAGAAGAAAGATGAGAAGGAGCAAGAAAAGAAAGAAAATGGAGAAGGAAAAGAAGAAGAAGGCTCTTCAGAAGCTGATCCAAACATCATTTCTGAAGTTGCCAACAAGGCACTTTATGCTTTGACTAGCGAGCTAGGTCACAACAAGCGAGCCTACGACGAGTTTGTTTTAGAAGACGGCTGGAAAATCATTTCTGACATTATCACGAGCCCCTTGACTGACGAAAAGGTGCGTACTAGGTGTCTGAATCTCTTGCGTGCCATTTCTGCTAGCGAGTTTATTCCTGAAGATGCAAAGGATCCTGAGACTGCTGAGCGGTCAAAGGACCATTTGGATGACGTTAGAAAGTCTGGTATTGTTCCACATGTTATTGACAAGTTGCCCAGCTATGGGAAGGAAGGTCAAAAAGACTCACTGTCTCCTCTGCAGTACAAGACTCTGGACTTTTTGCAGGCTTTGAACAATGCTGAATTCAAGTTTACTCCAGAGGAAAAACAAGACTTGACCAAGCTGATACAAGATTTGGAAAAGGAAGGTTTACTTGAGAGAAATGAATATGAATTGCCAAAATAAATTGTCTATTTTTGTAGATATGAAACAATATGTAGGGATATGATTTTACTAATAAATGAAAACAGCTAATTTTTAAATATTAAACATTTCTATTTTTGCAAATGAAGAAAATATATATATATATATAATATTTACATAACTAGTACAGTTCCACATCCTGTAGGACACTCCAAAACTGGATGAAGGGTTTTTTTAATTTGTCTATCAGATGATTTCTCAACGCGAGATTGTGGTTGATAAGCTGGTTGAGAGATTGACCCGACCGATGGAAGGAAAGAAATAGCTTCTGATGTTGTAGTACCATTTTCAGGTTCTGTTGCTACGTTTTTTGCATTTCCTAATCTCCGTTGTTGTCCAGTTTTAGATTTATGTTTATTGTTTGAGGATTGTGAGGGCAAATGCTTTTTGTATTTCTGATCGGTTTGTAATGACGAGTGATAATCGTCACTACTATCGTCCTCAGTACTCTCTGAGTCAACGGAAGAAGATTGAGGATTTAGGCTCATTGAAGCCATAGATGATGCAGTGTTTGATAAAATTGATTTTGTGAGGGCTGAGCTGCTCTGTTTGCTGTTTTCGGATTCAAAGTCGTCAAATGTTAGCCCGATGTGTTTAATGTAACTAGATTCACTTTGAGTGTAGGGACGATATGACTGAGGATTTTCATACAAGTAAGGATCAGGGATATCCTCGTAACTGCATTCAATTGCCCATTTCTCTAAACATTCTGGGTGGATTATATGGCCACATTCAAAAATACAAACAGCCAATCCTTTGGCTGGCAATTTACAGTAGACACATCCATCTAGCAACGATCTGCATTTTGCACAATACCAAAATGCAACCGTTTCAACTGTTCTATCTTTATTGGCGTTAAGGTTGTGACGACAAACAAAATCACGTCCACTATCACCCAGTTGCCGTTCATATAACTCTGGAATTGTCGAGAACAATTGTGATTCTGGTTTTGGAAAGTACAATGATTGAGTGTCTTTATCATTATCAGTTTCTTGAGAATGTCTGAATTTAGTTATGGAAGAAGAAGCAGCAGCTTCGTCATTTTTTTCAGAATCAGGTATGTCATTGCTTGTCTTTCTAAATTCTCCAAAACCAACAATTATTTTTGCTTTTTCAGCACTATATTTCAAAGCATTAAAATCTTGATCACCAATGTAATTTCTAGAAGAAAACGCAGTGGTGTTACTTTCCGGTGCAATAATATTCAAATCAAAATGTTGTCTCTTATCGTCAGTAGCACTAGAAGCTATAACGTCATTAGTGTGCAATTTAGGCATATTCAAAAGTGTGTTATTAGGGAAACTTTGAAATGAGTGCTTGTTTTTGTGATTGAGTCTACTTTTCAAAGCCATCTCCTCTTTATATCTTAAATCTTCTTCAATTTGAGCTTGAAAAGCACCCCAATTTTCTGTGACAAGAACAGAGTTACATTTCGTACATATAGTGTCAATCAATGTGTCAATCTTTCCCTTTTGAGATATTTCTTCAAAAGGATTTGTAAGATTTTGCAAACTGTTGTTGCGTAAGGTTTTCGCAACAGATAGTGAAGAGCATCGCTTAATAATTTCAGCAGCAATGACATATTGCTCGTTTTTCTTTAATTCTTGTAGATACATAGAGATCCACTCCATTACAATGTTTTCTTCTTCAGATGGGCTTGAACCCTCGGAACTACTTTCCGCCTGAGAAATCCTAAATGCTCCAGGGTAATCTCTTAAAAATAACATGCCCAGAGTAGCACACATTTGAATGTCGCCCTGTTGCATATAGTACAAAACAGCTTGTCGTATCATGTTTTCAGCTTTCCAAGGATGTTCTAATGTATTTTGATAGTCTTGGTATTTAAATGTCAATAAATCCGAAACTAGAGCTTGGCCTGTGACAGTCATTTTTGATGGAAAAGAGTTATCGTCTTGTTGTTTTTCCTGTGTATTTGAATTTGGAAAAACGTTTTTTCTATTGCTATTTCGATGATTTTGTATAGCAGAAGCATTTTTAAAAGATTGAAATTGATGTTGAGTATAATTTAATATACTATTCTCATCAATACCTCCATTTTTAGCCAAACCTGGGCTGTAAACATTCACAATATCATCATCATCACATGGTTCACTGGATTTGTCTTCACTTGAGAGGATGCTATTATCGTCGACAGAAAATTCTGGTGAATTTTCATTATCATTAGCAGATATATTGGGTGTTATATGAAATGTTCGAGACCACTCACCAGCTCTCGATGGAGACTGCTTCCTTGAAGAGGAAATATATTCTTCGGAATTTTCACCACTGCTAGAAGTCCAAGTAGACAGGTTTGCAAGAGATTCTGCTATCTCGCTCTTAGAGGGTTTTGAGTTTTCGAATTCACCATTGGATGTAAGATGGTTACTCAGTGACTGCTGGGGTAAAACGGTTTCCGCTTTGGTAGCTACAGTCGTTGGAATGGTATGAAATCCGCGTAGATCATTATGAGAGTTTGAATTTGTTCCGTAGAGTGAATGTGAGCTTGAATGATTTCCTTTGAAAGTAGAATCTAGATCAACATTTTGACTATTTTCTAGATCAATTTTACGGGTTATGGTAATGCTATCGTCTAATTTGATATCTGAAGAAATTGGTTCATCCAGAGGATTTTCTCCAGTATTGTTCTTTCTTAAATTAGACCCAAATTTTCCTGGCAGTTCCGATTCGCGGGGGCTCTCATCTGCAGGCAATATTAGAGGCGTTGATTCTGATGATTTTAAACTTTCTGTAATTTTTGATACGTAAGTTTTAAATTGATTATTTGTTGACTGCTTCAACTGTTGCATAGCCTGTTTTTTTTTCGACTCGTATTCAAAAAATGCAATTCGTTCCTTTCCAATTACTTCTTGAAGAATGTTCCATGTTTGGCTAGTCCTAAATCTACCGGCATTGGCGGCAACCAAGGCGTTATGACGACAAATTTCAATAGCTCTTAAGCCTGTTGTACTTGTTCTAATTTGCGTTGCTGAAAGAAAGTATCCGTCATTAGGATCTGTACAATCCAGAGGCGTATCAAAATAAATATAATTATCTGCACAATAGCGAAACGCATCAGAGGAAATGTCAGATAAATGAATAGTGTAAATTGATTGAGAGGGAGAATATCGTGGTGGGGATATTACGTGTTTATTAGGTTCTTTTACATGGCCTGTTATTGATGGGGGTCTTTCACTAATACTGGATTGAGAATTGGAGGTTTTGAATTCTACTGTTTTGCTTCTGTTTTTATTGTCTGTTTTAAAATCATCGGATCCTTGACGCTTTTCGTAAAGATTATCCATGTCTTTACCAGTATTTAAAGATTCTTGATCTTTCTTCTCTTCAATTTGGGATTCATCGTACAAGGACGCAGGTTTTGATGAAATTCCATAGTATTCTGATTCTGCAGGATCGTAGTCTTTCTCATATATATCCTCATCCCTGTTTTGTTGAACAAACGATACTGTGTCTTGGTTAGACCAGGATATTGCTTGGGAACTAAGTTTTTTAATTACACTATCTGATGGATCTAGTACTGACTGCGCAAATGTCTTATCTTTGGATATAGACCACAAGACATTATGCGACCTCCAAAAAACATCATTGACTGGCTGGGTATGTGAGTCGACAACATAATGGGGAATGAAGGGGCGTTTGAGGTTCCAAACGTAAACAGAGTAATCAAACGTACTAAGATTGCAGCATGCAATTTCAGTGTCTAGTACACCGTACTTTGTGGATTTGGAGGAATGCAAGATATCATACTGCCATCTGACTTTGGAAACAGGAGATGGGTTCATAATTACATAGTCAGGGGTCCTACTGGTACTTTCTGGACTCATGTTCCAAACTTGGATCTGTTTGTCTTTACCTCCAGAAACAATGTAGTCGTACTCTTCATGCCAGTCAATGGACACACCAAAGCGAGTATGTGCATTGAGTCTTCGCTCTGGAACTTTTGGGTACCTTGAATCCCAAGTATAAAGTGCGCCAGAATCGTAAATAACTGCATATCTTGTAGGGTCAAAGGGACTACACCGAACCTCTCTAGCTCCATCACCAGACTTAAGAAAGCTGATTGCTCGATTTTGTGATGACATAGATTTGCCTGTTGAATTGTTATGCTGGCGCAAATCCCAGACTTTAGTGGAGCCATCATTTGCTGATGTAACTAAATTATAACTAAAATGTGGGTGAAATGTTAAAGAATGAAATACTCTACCTCCATCGCTAAACCGTATTGTTGGTTTATTGTTATTGCTGTCAATATTATATATTAAAATGCTTCCGCCAAGTGTAGCTTTAGCGATGCTTCTTCTGTACTCATGATGACCCCAGCTCAACCCAGTAACTGATTGCGACTTGTCAAAATTTCTGTTACCCAGATTTCCTTTCATTAAATCTTGTGTGACCGTTACATTATCATTAGAGACTGTCAAAATTTGGAAAAAGTCTTTTCCTGCAATTGCTACAGCATGCTCCGTTGGAGATGGAGACATTGCAGTGATTTCACTACGGGCTTCATATCTCAAATTTTGTTTTTGTTTTCTAATAAGATTATTTGATTAGATGAGTTTTTTGTTTGTGGATAAAATGATATAATAATAAATAAAAAAATTGTTTACTTACGGAACATTTGGGGTTCTTTCGGATACCGGTTTTAAAGATGACGAGACATATGGACTTGATTGTATTCTCTTAATTTTTGGACGTGAATTTCCAGTGTTGCTGTTACCAGTTGAGTAAAGCTTTTTACCGGATTTCATAAGAGCATTTATAGCTCTTCCAGCATAACTTTCTTTGACTGCGGGAGCAGAAGGTGGTGGTGGTGGTGGTGGCGGAGGCGGTGATGCTTTTTGTGTGTTCTTTGTAGGTCTTCCTTCTCGACCAATGTATATTGATTTTGAGGTTTTAAAATCATCAACGGGATATGATGGTTTATCGCTACTAGAGTTACCGATCTTTGAATCAGACGTCAAACTGGTAATAGTTGAAACCGGCTGAGTATAAGGAACTTCCGTAAAAGATGTTATAACGGACGAGGGTGGATTGTTAATCATCGAATACATAGATTCGGAATGAAAATCTATTGGAAATTCATATATATCAAAGCTGTCTGTATTCGCAGTATAGTTTTGACGTCTATTGTATGAACTGTGTGTTTGCTTTGAGGCCTTATTATTTTTCTGATCAGGGCTCTCTGATGAATTGCGATTTGAAAGATCTAAGGATTCAGAGTTTTCTGATGACATTGTTTAGACACATATGTTGAAGCTTTCAATCGAGTGTATACGCCCATAGCAAGAAGTTGTGAGCTGACCAATATATGTGGCTAGTGGTGGTGATGAGAAAACTAAAAAAATAAAATAAGCTTGGTGAGATGGAACGTACAAACGCATATCGATTTAATCAAGATAACGATTTCAGCCGTGCATAATATTGGTGTTACAAAGAAAGTACTTTGGAAATAGTGTAACACGTTTTGCAATACATTTGAACAGAACAGTAGAGTATTATTATTATGTTTTGAATACAGAAAACCTGAAAAAATCAGACATGGGTAGGATGTTGAAAATACTGACTGAAGATTGTAAGATATATATAAAATAATAAACAAATAAATATAAGGTTTTCAAACTACATTAAAATTCTTCTTTTAAAGTGTCAGCTCCTAGACCATTACTTGAGATTATAAAAGCCATGTTAATATAGTTTCAAAAAAAAAAAAAAAAAAAAAAAAAAAAAG
>CBXB010000076.1:247225-267941 GCA_000817185.1 Magnusiomyces clavatus CNRMA 12.647
TTAAAAAAAAAAAAAAAAAAAAATGATATTTATTTATTTGTACTTCTTTTTTCTTTCTTGGTTTGTAAAACAAATTGCCCTTTAAAAATAGAAATAATATAATTATTATTATTTATTTTTATTTTCATCTTTCTGTAGACCATGATTACATTATTTATTTTTGATTCAAAACTTAGAATCCAATGAGTCTAATTAGATTTGTCTCATGACCATGGAAAAAATAAAGAAAAATTTACATTGTATAACAATTTGCGGACTTAGATCTCCCGTTTCCTCCATAGCACATCAAGAGTTTCATCAATGTCACTATCATCTTCGCTGCTGCTTTTGTCGCTTAACGTGTTTTCTTCATTCTCATCAAGTTTGATTTTTTTTTTGGTATGGGTATTTTTACTTTTTTGGTCTTTTGAATCTGTTTGTGCTTTTGTACCATGTATTGTCTCAAGCTTTTTCTTCATAGCATCAACCTTTTTATAAAAATGTTCTTGAAAATCCAATTCGCGAGCCAGTATTGAAATTGACTCCTCTTTATTTACTTCATCCTTGATATCTTGGGTATTTTTCAAAATTTTAGTCTGTTTAGTACTATCAGACAAATCGTCAGGCTTTTTAGAATCGGTTTTATCAGATGAGGCTGGAGCTATGGTTGCTTCAGCTTGTATTACTACACCTGATTCAATATATTCTGGATTGTCATTTTCTAGATCATTTGTTGTTTTCAAATGCTCGCCTTGTTCATTTTCTGATTGTTCGTTATCTGATGAAAACTGCGCCTGAAATTCTCTATAATCATCATCATTATCATCTTCAAAGTCGTATTTATTTTTAGTTGATGTTACATTTGTCGAAATCCGAGTATCGTTTTCAGTCATATTTCAATTGTCGTTTTACAAGCAGGCATGGGTCTATATTACCTTGGATGTTTGGAAAGTTTTAAAAAAAAACATTTTGGAATGATTGTAAAAAAAATAAAAAACGTAAAAAAGGTGGGAGAATGTTACTTTTATTTAAGTCACATGACTGATATTCTTTTATTTGTATTGAAAAGAGAGAGGCCTACGAAAGAGAGTTTGATAATATAAATTTATAGACAATTTTGAAAAAGTAAATTTTTTTTTTCTAAATAAATATTTTTAACATGCTTGTTCTGCATTAGATTGTGTGTAATTGTGCTACTTAACAGGCTTTGAAAATAATTTGACTATAATTATTCATAAATTGGTGTTATTATGTCTTTTTAGTGTTGTTTCAACAAGAATCGTATTATTATAGGTATAATAGATTTTTACTTATAACTTTAGAATATTAAAATTAATTTCTATATAAAATCATATATAAATCTTCTAATTTTTTCTAATTTATTTTATTTATTTTTTTTTTTTTTTAAATTATAACATCAATCACATATTAACCCATCCATTAATCAATACACACCTCCATCCTAAAAATACCATGATTCCATTATCAAACATCAGATCAAAGCATCATTTGGGTAACACCAAACCACAACACAACTACTTATCTACTTCAGGAACCTCAATTCCACCTGAATCAATTCCACGATCTCCCGGCGTAAACCCTTTATTTCCCCCATGGTCCTCTACAACAGACAAGTTTCCCTCCTCTTCACGTTCGACAAACATTCCTTCCAATTATGATCCTTCATTCTCCAGCTATCATTCTTCCTCAAATTATCCAAACTATCATCCAAACCAACAGTCTGACTATATGCATTGTCCCCAACATCATTATTACAATCCTGTGGATGCCAGGTATCCTCGTCCATCTTGTAATGATTATACACCTTCATTTCAAGAAGGTTCACGATCTTCTTTGCCTCCACAATCCTATTATCAACCCTATCAGCATGATACATATACCAATTATTCTCCATACAATACAAGATCTCATCATTCTAAAAGCTCTTTAAAGCGCCAATATCCTAACCCCGACTGTTCCACATCTAGTTCAGAAGAAGATTGTGAGGATTTTAACTCAACTTTGTGCACGGCTGTGTCTTCCCCCTCTAGTATCACAGTTGGCCCGTATTGCCGCAGTCCTCATTCTCAAGGCAATAATAACTGTACTAGAAACTATAAAAAATTGAAACTTCATGGTCTTTCACAGAATGATTCTGCTGATAATACACAATCTATCAATGGCAGCTCTGAAAGGGTGTACAACAATCACTATAATCACAATGTTACATTGTCTCCAAGAGCTAAGCTGCAAAACACCGAAAACTTTAACTCCGCCTATAATAATCCGATCAACAACAATGCTAACAACAGCTTAAACATCCTTAGTATGGTAGCATCAACAAATAGCTTTGTCAAATGTGATAATCATCCTGAAACTGGTATTTTTGAAATTTCCAAATTTATCAGTTCCAAAAGGATCTATTCTGTTGCTGAGCCATTGCCAAAAAGGGAGATGGAAGAGTTGCTAAATAACAAATATGGTGGTCCCCTTATTGTCTCTAGAAAGCGCAAGCACTTTCTTGGTTCTAATGCCTCCAAGGCGGTCAAAGGTAGAGTTGATACTACTGTTATTGGTATTGGTGAAGAAGGCAGTGGCGAAGAGGACGAAGACAATGCTGATGATTCGTTCAGACATGAAGAGCAAATTTGCTCTAGCTTTAATGCCAAGAAGAAGATCACTCAAGGACGCCCATTTTCCTCCGAAATGGTTGTAGAAGTTGTTTTTGCAAAAAGCTTGGATCACTTGTATGGCATTCTGTGTAGTAAAGGAATTCTTGCGGAATCACACCGAGTCAAGCTCAAATCCAACGCTGACAAAGTGACACCTGTTTCAAAGAGAGCAAACAGTACTGGGACAGTCAAAGTTGACCCCCAGCAGGGAGCCACTGAAAAGAAATGTCGTGGAAAAAAGAGTTCCACTGCCACTGCATCTGAATATGGGGCTGGCCTTGAAGGCCAATTGCCCTGTTTTTCAAACTCTTTGGATATGGTTAGAAACTACTTTGGACAAGAGTGTTCTGGATTTTCTTTAGTCACTGCCTATCGGCAAAGCAGCAATGACAAATCTCCATTCAAAACGGGAACATGCCCAGTTATTAAGTTTAGCATCACTCCAGTGTCAGACTATTCTGTGCAATACCTCAAAAAGATGGCCTACCCCAGATATAAAGCCAACATGAAGATTTATATCATTCCTGTCAAAACTGACAAAACTTATAATTTCTATACTTCTGTCGCTATGTTTCTTCAAGATCAATTGCTGAGATTGAGTTATGGATATGAGTTTGACACTGAATCCAAGATATTTCAAAACGATAGATATCAAGACCTGCCAAATAGGGTTTTTGATGAAGATGAAAAGTCTTCTTCATCTTGTGCAGAAAAATCATCTTCTGAGGATAGCGACATAGCTTATCCTTTATCAAAAAGTATTAAGACTAAAAAAGTTGGCTTAAACTATATTTTGAATTAGATGAAGGAGGATAAAAAAAAAGAAAAAAAAAGCTTTTTTGAATAAAATTCTTTTATTATTTATTATTTATTTGTTGTTTGTTTGTTTGTTTTTTTTTTTAATCATCTTTGTACACTATGATTTTTTTTCTAAAAACTTTTACCTCTAGAAAAAAATATATTGTATTTATATGTTTATTTATATAGTTGAGATAGCTCAATAAATATAGATTTTTACTTTTTTTTAAAGAAAAAAAAATTAATGCGATTGAATATTGTAAAACTTTTATTCATCCTAGTTATTTTGATCAATATTTTACAATAGAAATTATGATAAAATTAAAAAGAGAAAAAATTCCCCTGGATGTTGGTATAAATAAATTATACTGTATAAATGACTATATAAATGAAGATGTACACACCCTAAGTACAGGTTTGATCAGTACAGTATGGGATTGTCCCAAGTTGAATTCTTTCGGTATAAAATGACTAAATACGTATTAAGAAGATTGGGAGAGAGAAATTCTCTAGTTAATGGGGGTTTGTAGGTTAAATAATAATAATAAACAAAAACGATACAATTGTATAATATTATATTATCATACAATATAAATAAACTACTAAAACAAAAAATAAAAAAAATAACTAGATACTTTTTTTATTTATTTATTCAAGAATATAGTGATATCATTCTTCTTTTCTTTAAAAAAGCCTGAATCTAAAAAGATATTATAATTATCAATTCACTAGAAGAAAAAGAGGGGAGACTTTTTTGGTATTATATTTCTCTTTATTTTATGTCTTTTTTTTCTTTTTTCAGAATCATTCTATGTTTTATAAAAAAAAAGATGATTTTCTAAGGAAACAGATGATTGATTTGTAATAATAATATACTGATTGAAATGCTTTTGTTTAATATTTGAATTGATTAATTCATTTCATCTTAAAAAAAAAGTGTGGAAGAAAGAAGGCAAATTAATAAGCGAAAACAAACACTTAGAAATGGGAAAATATATAAAAATAAATATGAAATGATCTCCATTGGCCAAATTACTATGACTACCAAATATTTAACAATAACCCATGATATTATTTATCATCATTTCATTTTAACTTTATATCTTTAGAAAAATTACTAGAAAAAATCAAAAGATGATTGTAATTCAGGATATCATGAACATCAACTATTCTTTATTTTTTCTACAATTTATTTTAAAATAATGTATTCACATAAAAAAAAATTATTCCAAATGTTGATTTATTATTTAGGCTAAAGCTTAACCAGATTGTGATTCCTGCATAATTAGGTCTAATACACACAAAGCAATTAAAAAAAAAACAAACTTGAATAATGTAATTGATAAATTTACAACATATATATATATAGCTTTCTTTAGAATTAACAAATAAACATTTGATTGTTTATTTGAATTAATATATATATTTTACAAGTCTTTGAACAAATATATAGCTATAAAAAGTATTCAAAATTCAAAATTCAAAAAAAAAAAAAAAAAAAAAAAAAAAAAAAAAAAAAAAAAAAAACATTTGCATAAATGTAACATTCAGGTGCTCCTACATATGTACAATATTTTAAAATAGTTTTTGTGATCCATTATTAGATACTTTTATTTTTTTTTATTGCATATGATAATTACAATGGATTTTACTTTTTTTGTTGTAAGAATTGTGTCTTTAAATGTTATTAAAGACTTAATTATTTTTTTCTTCTTATTTTCAAGACAATTAAAGAATAAATATAAATACAAAAAACATCAAATATACCCCAGATTGAATTTCTTTATGTCTTGAATGTTAAATTTTCTATTTTGGGGTCTTTTTTTGATCTTTTAAATATCTGGTACAAATTAAAAAAAAAAAAAGTTTATAAAAGGCGTTTTTTTTTACTTAACTACTCAATTAGATCTTTTTTAGAAAAAAACTACCCTATCTAGTATTATAATCTATTCTGATTGTAAAAGGTGTTTTTTTTCAATAACAATAAAGATATAGCTTGAAAAGATTAGTTACTAAATATATTGTTTATTGTTTTGCGTAGGTTTTTGTGTTTTTTCATAACTTTAAACTGAATATTAAATAAATGATTTTTTTTTTTCTTTAAAAAAAAATTATACTTTTGTTTTAATGCTACATTAATTTGTAAGTTGTATTTTAGATTTGACAATATTTTAAACTTTAATCATAGGTTTATTTATTAAATGTTTTTTCTTCTTATCACAGTACGATCAGAAATGAAATGAGAAATATATGAGAATTTAAAAAGGTTGAGATTACAATAAATTAAAAAATTTTGAAAGTTTCAATTTAGCATTTTTGTTCCTAGATACGTAATGTATATTTCATATTTATTATTTAATAATATGTTAAAAGAGGGGAACAAGTTTTTTTGTTTTTTTATTTTTTTATTTTTAAAAAAAATAAAAAAAAAAAAAACAAAAAGCACAAGTCTTTAAATGGAAATTTCTTTTTTGAATTGTGGAAATGTTTCTTTTTCATTTTATTTTATTTTGTAAATTTTAAAATGCCATAAATAAAACCCTGTATATCGTAAAATGACTACAAATATCAATTTCCAATGCAGTTTAAACTATTTTTATAATGATTTGATTGTAACTAGGAATAGATTATTTTATATCTTCAATATATCAATTGAATATGATATTCCTTGTCAATTCGGTCTTTTTTTTTTTTTTTTTTTTTTTTTTTTTTTTTTTTTTTTTTTTTTTTTTTTTGCTTTCTTATAATATATATATTTTTGGCTTCAAATAAATGGTAATTATCAACTTTGATTTGTGGAATCTATTTACTAATATACTTTTATTTCTTTTTCATTTTATTTAGTTTATTCAATTTATCAGCTGTTTTTTTTATTTTTATAATTTATGTGAATTTAAAATGTTCATATTAAATGTAACATTGTAAATTTATTGATTATTTATATATATATATTTATTCTAATATATTTCTTACTTAGATTTCATCTTTATTTTGTTTAAATTCTACTCTTGTTTAATATATATATATAGTATTAAATGAAAAAGTTGATTATTTTCTCTATTAATTGTTAAATTTTCTATTTGGAATTATGTATCAATCTGCAAAATAACTATAAAAAATTGTTCTTTTATCTATTTCCATACCGAACATATAGCTCATTGATAAAATGAATATGCTTGATTCCCGGATTCCGTGCCTTTTTAAACGCATTCAATGCTTGCTCGACCGGCATCCCCTGCTCCTGGATCAAATACGAGCATATGAAAAACCCGGTTCTATTGAATCCGTAATGACAGTGCACTGCTATTGTGTTGCTATTATCAGATGCTAAAACTATTCTAGATGGTGACGAATTAGTCATAGCAGGGGTCTTGTCATCATTAGGTGCGGCTGTAGTTTCTTGTTGTTGTTGTTGTTGTTGACTAAAAAGAGGGTACCCTCTTGATACTCGAATCTCGTTTACCAAAATAATAAATCTATTAACTTCCTCTTGCGTAGGCAAAATCTTTGACACTGTAGGAAACTTGTGGTATTTAATTGTGTGATGTACTACTTCCCCATTATTTTCAATATCAACTCCAGTCTCAAACGTTTTCGGATCGTATGGAGGTGCCTCTCTAGAAATGTCAATCACGTCTTTAATGTCTGGATATTTTCTTAAAACAATAAGAGGCGAATGGACAGGGTCGCTTTCTCTCAACGTCTTCATCGCGCGGAAAAATGACCCTTCTAAAACGTCACTGACAGGGTCTACGTCTTTCCACTTGGCCTCGTTTTTAAGACTCCATTTGTCATTTTCATTAGTACCGCGCCCAGTAAACTTGTTTTTGGGATTGTACTGAGACAGATACGACAGTTGCCAGCCTGCTGATAACTTTTCGTCGACCTTGGAAGATAAGAAATTAGATATAACTCCAGCAACAAATTCAGGCTTTTCTACCATGCACATGTGACCTGCGTTGCGAACAACTATTGGTGGAATTGGATCAGTGTATTTGTCGCGAATCCAATCAGCAATAATATAAACATTCTCAACAGGAGTAACCTTGTCCTTTTCACCACCAATTAGTAGTATGGGCAACGGCCCAGAACTGTTAGTTTTGGTGACTACTAATAACCACTCTTCTTTCGTAGTAGGCTCCAGATAGTAGGCCATTTTCATCCATGCCTGCGAGTTGACTTGCAGATTCCACCGCAACTGCTTCAGCCGTAACTCTTTCGACGCGCTACTGTCAACCATTCGGTTTACGCTGGCAGAATATGGTCCACCAAGTCTATCATAAGATCTAAACATGTTGAACACAAATGTGGGCATTATTTGAAGAATTATATGCTTGATAAGGCGGTCCCTGTTGGCTTTTTGTATGTGATCTGTGTTGTGTACTTCCTCAAGGGCCTTTGTTGCAGGCTCCGATGACAAAGATCGAGAATGGCTATTAGATTGAAGAGGAGGGCATATTGCTGTAACCCCTAAGCACAGTGACTTGAGTCGAAGCGCTAGTTTTGTTGCCAAAATGCATCCCATTGAGTGACCAATGAGTACTACTTGTTTTTCTCCCTTTTGTGATGTTGTGGGCTTTAGGCTTGTTTGAATAACTTTAAGAATGATATCAACTAAAAAGTCCATATCATAAATCTTCCAATCGTCAATATAATCCGATTTCCCACACCCCGGGAGATCTACTGCTAAAAGTTCTGAAAAATCGCTGATTCGATTCATTAAACTGTCAAACTGACTTAATTGTCCTCCCAACCCATGAATAAAAACAAGAACGGGGAATTCTACAGTATCATTGAACTTTTTGATCTTTGGATGCGGGCTGTGAAAAACATTAAGTCTCATTGAAACCCCATTGACGTCAAAATGTTGAAATGTAGAATGTTGCTTGATCAACTCTGAGTCATCATCATGTTGTAGCAGTTTCGCCTCTTCTTCACTATAAGAATAAACACTCTTGATAAATTGAGTTATTGATGATATTAGTGGCATTGCTTTTTCTATAAGTAAGATGACAACAGTTTATTATTACTTTATTTTATTTCTTATTTCTGTTACATGAAGTTTAATAATAAAAGAGAAGAAAATAAAAAATAGTTGATAAAAAAAATCATATAGATGGTGTTGCTGTTTGAATAAAATCTTATCACGTGTGACTCATATTAACTCTACAGACCCTATTTTTAAGAGCTGTTTAATTGATTTATATCTCAAAGAGTAGATTCCTCCCTTTTCAAGCATGATATCTTCTACACCGACCCTTATTGAATAGTCAATGTCTTCTAGTACTCTAATAAATACTACTTTTTCTAAATCAGGTGTCTCAACCATTGGCACATCATTCATATCATTCAGATATTGTAATTCGTCAGGAAGTTTAGATAGAAATTCGGTTTGTAAAAGGCGTGTCAGCATGTGATTATGTCTATTTAAAAATCATCTTCTTTATTAGTCAAAGTAAAATTATTTTGTTGATCCAATTTTTATGTTACTTACGCGTGCATATACTCCAGTTCATCAGGACTAAGTTTTGTTTGTTGCGAGGGTTCTGAAATAAGGTATAGTGCGAATTTATCGATCTAAACATCAGAATTAGTTAGTATATTTGTGATTGAAACTCTCTTTAAATAAATGTATAGATACCTTTGCCAGTCTTTGTCTTAAATATCCTCTTATCAAAAATTTGACTCTCTCTAACTCTGTTTCAACTATTAATAGTTTTAATTTAGTATCTGGGTGTTGACTTAAGTTCATGCTATTAATCTCAATGTATTCCATCTTTGAAAAATATGGTTAAATCATTTGTTTAATTTAATTTTTGTATTTTGAAAGAGAAAATAAAATAAAATAATCATACCTGGTGTTGTATTCTCTCAATCATTCGATCAATCAGTGATTCTTCAAAATCTAGTATCTCTGGAGCTGTTCTTTCTGCTATCCAGACTTGTTTTAGTCTTTTCATATCATTTTGAAGTTGTTGATTTACTGAAATATTGAAGTTTGCTGCATTTTGAGACCTCGAGCTAGAATGGATTCTTTCGTGTCGTACATTTTGATCTAGCTTATCTATCAGATCATCCAAGTCAGCATCTGGAAGTGGTGATGTTGGTGCTAGCGAAGAATCTCTACCGTGAGCAAAAGATGAACTACTGTTGAATCTATGTGAACTATCAGATGGAAAATTTGAAGATGGTTCATCCATTTTGATTTGTTTACTATACTTTATATCACGAGTTTGTCTTTTTTTTACAATAAACAAGGATTGTTATTTTGTTTTTATCTCATCAAAGTATTAAAGCTGGAGTAGTGTAATAAAAAATAAAAAAAAAGTTTATGAAAAACCCTTGTGTTAACCCTAAACTTCATTTTGTTCCATTCAACACTACAAAACATACAACTGCCAGCATTAATTATATGAATTATGGATCAATGATAAGACGATCTTCATATATATATAATTGTATATAATCATATGACATGTATTATTAAATATCTCTAATCCAAATAGATGGATTGTAGAGGTCCAGTTAAAAAACCTAGCTTAAATGCTCCATATATAGCAGTTGCTATCTTGAAAAATACTGACATGGGGGGGTTAAGCAACTTCAAACCAAATTCACTTTTAAGATCCACAATAATCTATATACCTATTATTTTAACAATTTTTAATTCAAAAAAAAAAAAGAAAAAAAAATACGACAAGGATTATATTGAGATTTTTTTTTTTTTCTCTCATCCATATTGAAATGTTTTAATACTACAGATCAAACTGTATTACATGTTTTGTTACAACAATGTTTATAATCTACACGTGACTTTTTGTTTACTTTCTCCTTTCTTCACTATACATACACCTTTATATTTTTCAAACAAAATAATTATTCTAAATTTTAAAATAAATAAAACTTCTACAACGTTCAATTAAAACTATTTTTTGCTTCTCTTCTTTTTTATTTCATTTAAAATGAGTAGCAGCAAAAGCCGACTTAGCGAAATAGAGGCTAAGAAGGCACGAATTGCTGAGCTTAAGCGACTACGAGAAGAAAAACGAGCACGGTTTGGTTCAAATGTAGAAACTTCATCGTCAGCTTCATCGCCGGTATGTTTAATTTGAAACAACTTGTAAACTGTTAAAGCTTCATAAGCAAACTAATCATTATAAACAATTTTATATGTTAATTTTATTCAGAAAAGACCATCTTCAACTAATACTGATAGACAGGCCATTGATGATCTGGTAAACAGTCTAGTTGGCCATAGATCATTGTCTGTTACAAGTGATTCACCATCAAATACACCAAGAATTTCCTCTGCATTATCAAGCCATGATGTCAGGTCTCCAAGGTATGCAAATATTATTTTATTTTTATGTGTCTTGATGTTTGGGGTTGAACTATAAAACTAACTTGTTGTCCTTAATCAACATTCTAGCCCTCTTCATTCACCTATCCGTTCATTGCATCATACCCCTCCTCCTCCTCCTTTAAGTCCATTAAAATATCCAAGTCAAATATCCCAAGATCAAAGTATAGATACAAGCGATTTGCCTCCGGCTTTTGCAGCAACTTTGGAATCAGCAAGTTATGATAGTCATGGTACAACAACTGATTTCGAGGCATCTCCTCGACAAAGACCAGCTTCTCCGATCAAATCACAATCGGTAATGTACTCAAAACAAGTTCAAACAGCAGAGACATGGACTGAAGACTCCCAAATAAACATAGAGGATTTGAAAGCCAAGCTTCGAGCTGAAATAGAAGAAGAATATCGTCAAAAGCTTTTAGAAAAAGAATCAGAGCTACAGAAGTTCACTCCCAAATCCCCAAAACAGGATACTGAGCTTCTAGATGACTCATTTGAAGTTGAACTGATCACGGAAAACACTAGCAATTTAAACTTAAAACAGAAAGATCAGCAAGAGATTTCAAAGTTTTTGTCCCAATCAATTAAAGTAGTTTCAAGGGCTTTGGACGCGTCAACTGCCAATACCTCATATGACATTACAATCGACTATTCAGAAAATGATGTTAACACAGATGTGCAGCAAAACTTTGGTGCTACAGGCAATCCAATTCGGCAAATTGCTCAGTTTTTTTGCCCTGAAACTGTGGCTGGCCGAGCCGTCACTGATATAGATTGGTCACCCAAATACCCCGAGCTGTTGGCAGTTTCATATACCGAGAAAAAAACGTCTTCGCCAGGATTTGTGTCCAGTAGTAACAATGTAACCAATAGACACGGAATAAATTTTAAACTGAATCCTCCAAAGGGCCTAGTTCACGTGTGGAACATGTATTCCAGATCTAGGCCAGAATATACCTTCACATGTAGCTCCGACGTGCTACGGATCAGATTTTCTCCTACAGACCCTCACCTGCTCTTTGGCACATGCTATAACGGGCAAGTTGTAGCTTGGAATTTGAAATCCAATGATCATTTACCAATTCTGATATCAGCTCTTAATGGATCAAGTCATCTACATCCGGTTTTTGGCATGCAGTTTATTGGAACAGCTAATAGCAACGCTAATCTCAACAATACAGTCATCAATTCTAGCAAAAATGGAAGCAGTAATAACAACAATTGCTACTTGATGACTGCTTCCACTGATGGTACAGTGTGCACATGGACACCCGATATTTTGGAGACTCCACAGGACAAACTATTATTGACGGTTTCCAACATACAAACTGGAAGTCCAAATCCATCTGGAGCAGGAAACAGAACATCTTCATCAGGTTCTGGTACCAGATCTATACTTTCACGAATTGAAGATGTGTCTCCGACATGTTTGGCCATCTGTAATAATGATACCCCTAGATTTGTTGTTGGCACAGAAGAGGGGACTATATACCAGTGTTTGAGATTTGGACAGGCAGGTGCAAAAGCAGGAATTGATCCGCGTGGAAGCTTTAGTTCCCATGTAGCCCCTGTCACCTCGCTAAACTTCCATGCCTCTTCTTCCGTTCTAAACCCCTTTTCAGACGCCATGTCCTCTTCTCCTAACCATTTTGGTTTAAACATCCCCAAAAGCACTTTGGGTGAGCTTGGCAGCTTGCTCCTCAGCAGCTCTCTAGACTGGTCAATCAAACTTTGGAAAGTGAAGCCATTCAATGGGCCATCATCCATCCCATCATCATTAAGCTCAACCGCGGGGAAACCGGAAACTCCTCATCAGTCCAGCTTGAATATTGGGCAAACTTCTCCGTCTCTCTCCAGTTCCCCATTTGGTACCTTATCAAGTGGTGTTGGTAATAATAGCAACCAGTACTCGTTAGAGCCTTTACTTGACTTTCCAAGAGATTACGAAGTGTATGATGTACAATGGAGTTCGTACCATCCCTCCATATTTGCAAGTGTCGATGGTTCAGGCCACTTGGAAATTTGGGACTTGTTGAAAGATTTAGAAGCACCTGTATGCAGAGTCAAGCCTACTACCTATCAACCAATAAATCAAGGAAACAAATCCGATTCAAGTAATTCTGAAAACAAAGATATAAAAAAACGACAACAACAGTCTGGTGTACATAAAAGTAGAGATGGAGTAACAACAGGTGCAGACATTCTTTCAAGACCTTTAAATCGAGTCTCTTGGAACAAAACATTTGTTCAACCTTCGTCTCTTTTCCCAATATCTAATAATAACAATAATAACAATGCTACTACAACGACAAGAATTGATGATGAATTATCTTCATCATCATCAAGTGTACCAACTAATACATTATCTAATTCAACTATTGGTGGTGTCTCTATAGAAGAAAATGCTAATACTTCTTTATCTCATGATACCAACAACACCTCTTTTTCTTCTTCACCTTCTGCTCAACAACAGCAACAACAACAACAAGATTCAGCTACTACTACTACTAATAATAATAACAACAACTTTCATAACCATCATGTCAACTTTGCAAGACGTGTTGCTGTAGGAGGTTTAGATGGAGTAGTATCTGTATTTGAACTTGATCAAGAATTTTTCCCAGTAGCAAAACCTGCAGATTGGTTAGCTTTAGAAAAAACGTTATATTATTGATATGTGTGTGTGTGTGTGTGTCATCATAGAAAGAAAGATAGATAGATAGATAATTAATTTATTTATAAACCTATTTAATAAAAAATGAAAAATGTATATTCTGAAAAGAGAAATATATGTATTTTTAAATAAAAGTAAAATAAAAATAAAAAAAGTCATAAAAAATAAGAAGAGTCTTATCATCAATTAAAAAAGTCACCCAAAAACAAAAAAGTAAAAAAAGCAAAATAAAAAAGAAATAAAAAATTTAAAGAGTTTTTTATACCGAAATTGGAGCCGACTGTCTATTATCATCATTTTCATTAGAGTTTCCAGATTGCTGTTGTTGTTGCTGTTGTTGTTCAACATTTTCTTCAGGAGCTTCAGCTGGATCATTCCAAACATCATCATACAATCCTGGTTTAGAAATAATTTTAATTGGTCCGAATGGAACTCTTTGATCAACCTTGATAGCATCCTTTGTTGAAAGTACAAGAAGTTCAAAAAACATTTTGACCTTGGTTGACTTTGTTGAAGGACCAACCATTTCTGAAAAGTTGATTGCTGTACGTTCTTCATAAGGTCTGTCTCTTTCTTGTTCAAATCTTTCTCGAGGAATGTTTGAACGAATGAGTTTGACTGCCTTGATAGTATTTTTGGAAACTCCAGAAGGTGTAGTTCTTGGTCTTGATGGGTCTTCTTCATCCTCATAATCCTCTTCTTCCTCCTCCTCTTCTTCTTCTTCGAAATGTTCATCTTGAAAGTTTTGGCGACCAATGTCTTCAAAATCTTTAGCTTGAAGTTCACCTTCATCACCAGCAGCCGATGAATCCTTTTGTTTTTGTTGTTCAAGTTCTTGTCTCATCCTGGCTTCAATATCTTCATCATCGTCATAGAAGTTTCCACCAAGGTTCAAGGGCGTTTCTTCTTCAAACTCTGGGAGCTGGAATCCACCACTTTGCTCATCATAGGGTGGTATTTCATGAGTAGTTGAGTCTTCAACCCGTGACTGTTTAGCATTTTCTTGTTCAGCTACTTCTTCTTCTTCATCAATGCTTACTTGACTAAGCCTTCGTTTTCTGGAGCTGTCTTCTCGTTGTTGCTGTTGTAGTTCTCGTTGATGCTGTCTGTAAAGTGACATCGTTTGGCTGACAAATTCAGGAGCAATCAGTCTGCCAATGTCGGGGTTTTGGCTCATTGGGTTGAATAGACTGGTCAGTATACTTGAGGGATCAGTTGCAGAAGTTGACATCAAGTTCATAAGAGAAAAGACGACTGGATTATTCGGTAGTTGAGGATGAGAAGAGATGATTGCTTCTCTATTTCTTCGGATGGCCATGTTGGAGGTTTCTAGCTCGGTAATGTCATCCAAATGAGCGCGTCTGGGGTGGCGTGCAGCAGCTGTTCGGCGTTGTTGCTGGAGCCTTCTGCTTTGCTGTGGATGAAGATTCAGCTCGCTATCAATTTGTGATTGTAATTCTAGCGGAGTAAGGTCTTTTCGCGACTCGTTGTCATCGAAAATGCTTCGTCTGGCAGCCTGATCGTTCTCGTCATCGATTCCGTCGCCAGCTACTTGGACGTTGTCGCCAAGAATATCTGCGTTTTGTGTAGGGGTAGGAGGGCCACTTCCTGTGACTGGTGGCATGTCGAAATTGGACGTTGCGGAAATATCTGGGAAAGATGTATCCAATCCCAAATCTTCACCAGCAGCACGAGTTTCTGGAGCAGTCAACCCGATTTCGATTCCAGTATCCTCAGTTCTGGGTTGCTCCTCATCAAAATCAGGTAAGGCAAAGCCCCCGTCACGGTCTTCGTCATATGGTCTCAGTTCAGCATCACCTGCTGGTATAGTTTCAGGGATTTCTGTTTGTCTGGGCCTTTCATTTTCGTCGTCAGTGTCTTCGTCAAAGTTCAGGTCCAAATCCATATTCTCGTCTTCTGTCAAGTCTTCTAATTCCTGTCTTCTTGTGAGTCCACGCGCCATATCAACTGTGTCGTCCGTGTCAGGCAGCGTGATTTCTCGATTGTCGCCAGTTACTGAAGATTGAGAAAGAGAAGGGCCGGCCTGTGAAAATATAAGCAGGTTGCTGTCATCAAAACTATCTGAGGAATCTCCGCCTGCTCTTCGTCTCAATCCAACGCCATTCCCGCTACTTGAAAAGCCGCTATCCTCGGTTTCTGTGGACAAGCCGAGTTCTGGACCCAAGCCCAAGTCAAACGTTGGCTCGGGTAATAATAGCAAATCCAAATCGGTAACTTTGTTTTGCAACGTCAAGGTTTGATGTTTGGCGAGCTCAACTGCGGCCCTGTCCATATCGACGTTCTGAGCACCTCCTGTTCTAAAGGACTTTTTCAAGCTGTTGATCGTCTCATTACAGTCATCGAGTAGATATACAATTTTCTTGTTGTATATTCTGACCACGCCTAATAACAGTTGTCCTGACAATCGTAAGGCCAAAGGAACTCCTCCGGTGTCTGTTATGTACTCGATTGAACTTGTGATGTCGGTCTTCAAAGACATATTTCGAGACAGCTTCTGCACTGTGTTGGCTGCAAGCCAAATCAAAGACACGGGGGAGTCTTTACGTGTTAATTCTTCAGAAAAAAACATATCGCTTTAGTATCTTTATACTTTAGATGTGTCGGAGCATAAATATATAATGATAATAATAAAAAGCGAATTATTTGTATAAAAGATATGATTGTTCTATTGGCGGTAAAATAATTAAATGTTGAAAATTAGAAGAAAAAAATAAAAATTACGCGTTTAGTTGTATTGTCTTTTATAATCTGACGCGTGGAATAAAAATAAAACAAAAATAAAAAAACAATTAGGGATTAAGGTGTAGTTTTTTTAGCTTTGTATTTTATTTTTGGTGGTTTTGTAATTACATCTTTTTCTGGTTACCCTACCTATATGCTACTGATAAGGTCAAAAAAAAATATATCTAGTAATATTGTAGAAAACTAAAGTCAGTTAAAAATCCTCTGGTCTTAAATCATATTTAAACATAAAAGTTTATCTTTATAAAGTAATTAAATGCAACTATAATACTTTATTTTTTTCGAAAAGTCTTGGAAATCGGTATTATCTACCAAGGACTTTGTTCTAAAAAAAAAAAAATTAATAATCGGTATAGTTTTTACTTTAATTTTTAAAATTATAATTTTTCCGCAATGTTTCAACATCCACTTCATATGTGTGAACAAGTTGTATAACTGCAGGTAAGTAGCAATAATTTGGAGAAGGAGGATTCTCAACTCTTGTTGTGTAGTCGAAATACCAGAGTTCATCAAGTGTGTAGTGATTTCTCAAGTTTTCTTCAGTAATCAGGATCCGTTTCAGCACTGGATGGCGAAACAACTCTTGAAATCGAGGAGACTCGAGCGTATACCCATGAGCAATAATTTGAATGTATTCAATTTTTGGGAGCTTGTAAATCTCGTCAAACAAAGCTTCATAAAATGCATAGATAAGAATTATATTAAAATCATCAAGAAAAAAATCATTTTCAAAAGAGGGGGACAAAATATCATAAAGTTCTGGTTTGTGTTTGAAGGCTTGCTCAATAAACATTTTGGGATCTAATAATATCTTAAAAATGTCTGCTACTACTCTATCGTGGGACTTCCGCTTGACGAATAGGGGCCACCCAAGATAGTCACATAGCTTTTGGTAGCAAGCTTTAGCGTTAGAATCTCCAACGGTTTCTATTTGTATTATGTCGTCGTTAATGTTTCTGTTAAACTGATAAAGATGTTCTGTAGTCAAACTGAAATTGATGTTTTGTAAATTAGAAGTATACGTTGATATGTCTCCAAAGTTAAGCCAACGAAGAAAAATCTTTTCCAGGTTGGTGAATCTGTCTAGGTTTTCGATGTAGAAAAACAATACCTGATAGCTGTTAATGTCGACATCCAAACTGGTCAAGTTAGGGCCATGGGCCATCATAAAGTATTACACATTAATATTATAGATGAAGTTATATATTGACATCTCACGAAGACGGGGAAAGATGCTTTCTCCAAGTAAAGACTTTGCATGTTTATAATTGAAAAATGAGGGAGGGCCTATAAATGTGGCAGATGTTACCTTAGGAACTGAAACCCAAACTTTTTTTAAGATATGTTTGGTCTGAATCTTTTTTCCGTAACTTTTACGTAGATGTTAAAATTTTTGAGTTTTGATGGGGCATATTGACATGCCTTGTAGTTTTGGTCTTGAGAATCCCAAAAATGAACAGTTTTCAGACTTTTTAGAAACTTCAGCTTGGCTAGTGATTTGAAAAGCTTCTTGTAATCTTTCAGACTTGGATTTTGGAACGGGTAAAACGTCAACTTTCTCAAGTTTTTGAGTGTCGCAACTTTAGTGACTAGTTTGGGTATTTGGTCTGTAATATTTACTTGATAAATAATCAAGCCAGTGGGTTCCTCATAACCTGAAGATAACAGAAAACTGGAATTTCTAAAAGCTGTTATTTCATATCGTTTAATAAAATATGGTTTACTGGTTTTACCAGAAATATATTTACAAGGTATGCGCTTGGAGTATACACATTTTGCTAAACGTTCCCATTGAAACAGGTTCATTGTGGAAAACTCAATTGTAGGTGATTTGTATGTATAGACTTCACTTCTAACCATATCGACAGTTATAAACTCCAGATTGGGAAAAAGATTACACAGTGCAGATGAGAACGGTTTTGCAGGTGTGGAGAGCTGTTTAAAGACCTTTATGTGAGCAATGTAATTACATTTGATCCAGCTATACTGTCTAGGAATTTCAATGCAGTGAGTTGGAACGTATCGCAGCATTCTAGCTTTTTAAGGCATGAGATACCTGTCTTTTTTATTTGAAACAGCAATATACCTCCAAGAGAGCAGAAAGAACTTTTTACGCATTGCTGAATTCAGTACCGTCAGAATAATGAGATCAGAAGAGGTCAAATATAGACTCAGATTAAAACAAAACTCAGGTATCAAATCGGTCAGAGTAAGAAAATCAATAGATGGGTTTTTTTAGGACAGAAGAAGATGATAATGATATAGATTTCTGTTTTTTTTTCATTTTTAAAGATGAATGTACTAGGTGATGAGTAAAGATAAACTAAATTAAGATGAACTCAATCATTTTTTTTCTTGGTTACATAAAGAAAATCAACAGAGACTTGACAGTTTTTATATAATTTCAAATTTTTTTTACAAAAAGAAAATTAACGTTAGAGAAGAGAAACGGTAATTTCACAATACTAGTATTATAAACTAGAAACGCTTCTTGGTATTGACATTGTTTTAGTATATGCCAGTATTAATGTTTAAAACACATGTTCAATTTTATATTTTTTAAATTATAAAATAATTTGATGAACTTGTATTATTTACTTTATAATAAACGTTAAAAATCAATTCTCATATTTATTTATTTTTTTTTTCTCTCTCAATTGATATTTGCCTTTTTTTTTATTTATTTAACTTCAAAAGGGTATTGACCGGGTTTTTATTTTATATATAGTCTTGGTATAAGTAAGGCCGTTAATAATAGGGCTAATCATTTACTTTTAAAACGTGGTTTGAAAAATCAAAAGTTTTTTTTTTTTTTTGCCATCTCTAACTGTGAATAAAAAGTAGTGTAGTGCTGTGTTTAAAATCTTGGGAGTGCATATAGATGAATGGAATTCCTATTCCGCTTAATGATGATGACTCAGTAGTGACTACTTTGAGTAAATTTTTAGTATTCGTTTTTCTTCTTCAAGAAAAAAAAAAAAAAATCTCAGTGATATTTGTATTTAGTATTATAAAAACATTCAACATTTTGAATTTGTTTATATGTTGACGATCGAAATTATTGACGCAGATTAACTAATAGTTGATTCAACATTTTTAAAGATGTGCTTTTCTTTATATACATTTTTTTTACCTAGTGCTCGGCAAATACATTTTGGCTTAACACATAAAGCTGTGTTAATGTTACCCAAATCTAAGCAGTGATCACTACTATACTTGTGCATTGCACAAAAAATAAAAATAAAAAAGGACAAGCAAATATCTGTTTAGATGTTGTACTTAAATTAAGGTGGATCTTTTTGAATTCTTTAAATAATAATAATAATAATAGCAAGAAAGAATCCAAAAGGCTGGGTGTATATTTGCTTTATTTATAACTGTGATTGATTGATTTACGTGTTAATATTGTATGTAAATTTTTACAATTTTCTTAGTATTTTTTGAATAAATTTACTAAGATAAGTTAAGTTTTGCTTTTTCTTTTTTGGTGTTATCATAACCTATAAAAAAAAAGTTTATTCTATCCAGATAGAAAACAAATAGTAAACTAAAACCCACTTTTTATATCAAAAGTAAAAAAATTAAAAAACAAGTCGAAACAAAATAAAGAGTTTATGTATATATACATATGTGTGTGCATAGAAGTAAAATAAAAATAAATGGTCTTGATGTATTTCTTTTTTTGAATAATGCCAACAAAAATCATTTGTTAAACTTAATTTTGAATATTTTGTATATTTCCAATAACAGAAACAATCTTTATAAAGAAAGGTCAACTTTGACTAATCGTTATAAGTTTTATACCGTTATTTTTTATTTTATTTTTTTCTCTTTCTAAAAAACATATAATAATTTAAATGTTTTTTATTAAATTATATCAATTTTTTTTGTTAAAATACAAATAAAATAACTAAATTGAATTTAGAAAGAAGAAAAAAATTAATTATCTCCATAATTTATTTATTTTTCAAACCTTTTTTTTTCTTTCTGTATTAATGTTGTATATTAGATTGATTGTCTTTTTTTAAAAGATAGAAACTTTGAATTTAATTATGTCACTATTATATGGCCATTAATGATTATCTTTTTTCTCTTTTCAAATCTCAAAAAAGGTTAGTCAAATTTATTTCTTTTTTATTTTTTGAAATTTTGATTTGATTTCTTTTACAGATTATTCTGCTTTTATTAATTCTTGATCATTGTTAAAATTAATATTAAATAGCTTAGTTTTTTTTAAAAAAATTCAAATGTAATAAGAAACCAATCAAAAAAAAAAAAAATAACAAAGAGTAATAATAATATATGTTGATTTATATATCTAATAATAACATTTATAAATTGTCTTTAGAATCAAAGTCTAATGAGCGGCTTAGTTGATTAGAAAAAAATATATATATGTTTTATAAAATGTTTTTTTTTTCTTCAACAGTTTGACGAGAGTTTTTTTTTTTTTTTTTTTTTTTTTTTTTT
>CBXB010000079.1:0-18012 GCA_000817185.1 Magnusiomyces clavatus CNRMA 12.647
AAAGTCCGATATAGTGTAACGGCTAGCACGGTCCGCTTTCACCGGGCAGTTCGGGGTTCGATTCCCCGTATCGGAGTTTTTTTAAACCAAATACTTCCATTTACTTTTTTATTTTTTATTTTTTACTTCATATATATATTTTTTTTCTAAAAAAAAATATGTTTAAAACTTTTGTCGTTGTAACCTAGTGTTAATTTAATGTCATATTGCTAATCACAGTTTTTTTATCATGCTGATCGATAAATTTAGGTTTCATTGATGTTTTTTACATACAAGAAAATCACGTGGATACATCTCAAAAAACTCTTTACTAGCACATTAGGAAAATTTACATTAACTTTTCCACCTCAGGGACTTCAGTTTTGATTCGATTTACTGGTTACAAGTAGTGTTTTGTGCCTACATAGTTTTTAATTCAAATATCAAGCAAACATAATATAGTTGCAACATTCTGTCTTGTACTATTTTGTATTTTTTACTAAAAAAATAATTAAACTTTCAAAATAATATTTGTTAACTCAGATATCAGAAATTTCAAGATGATACGCAATAAAATCATCTTTTCATTTATAAACAACAACTCATGTCTCAGCGGAGTAAATCATGTTAATATGTATACCCATACACGGGCCTTTTCATTACTATTTCTAAGCTCTACAGGATCACTTCAATCAAATCGTTTATTATCTCGACTTTCTAAAAGAAATTCAGCGGCAATTCACTCTTCGTTTACCCACAACATTCAGCCATCACGATCATTTCATACCTCCCCCGTTGTTTTTGATAATGAAGGTATTAACCCAAACTTTCCTGACGAACCGATTCAAAATCCTCGAATCAGAAAACCAGGCCGATACTTTGCGCAGCAATTAGACACTTCTAAATACTCACTCAGTAACTCTCCAATTTATGTTGCCCCGGCAGGACCTCAAGTGGCTTTTACTAAGCGTGCTTCTTTAGGCCTTGTTGCCATTGGCACCTATCTTGGATACCTTACTAGTGCCACCTCTGCGTCAATCTCTCCCATCACTATTGCTCTTGCACTCATCCCGCTTTTTGCACCAATCCCAATTTTCCAATACCTATCCAAACCATATGTGACTCGTATTTTTAGACTATACAAGAAAAAGCCGCTTATTGAAATAAAAGAGGAAGAGGAAGAACTAAAGAAACCGGAAGGGTTTGAAGGTGATGGTCCTAAACTTGAAGGATTTGAAGATCTTGATGATGGATTTCCCAAGCGACCTAGATACCAAGCACAGCCTCAAACATTGGAAGATCTGGTTAATGACGAAACTTTGGTTATTGAACAGATTGGAAACTTTGGAAGGTCTGTACATGCCACTGAAGTCAAGCTTAAAGATATTCGAATTGCTAATGAACGAATGGGCTGGGTCAATTGGGTTTACAAGGATCCCGAAACTAAAGAAGAGCTAAAGATGTATGTTGCTGATAACGTAGGTGGCATTAAGATGGATAGAATCTGGGGTGTTATTGAATCAAATAGTGGAATTGATAATGGTAGAGGATTTTTGAATGAGCAATAATTTACTACTATATAATATTAGAAAACAAACACTAGAACTCTGTATATAGATATACTATTTAGATAGAAAGATTAAATAATTATAATCGAAGACCAAACTAAATCAAAAGTGATTTTTGTCTGTTTAATTAAAGTCTAATAAATATTCCGTTACGTTTCATTAAAACTGATATTGTAAATAAAACAAACGCGTATCCTGTTAAGATAAGAATGGACTCCACTTTAGTTGATTCTAATGTATTAAAGGACAAGTTGATTAATCCAGTTAATATGTTGGCCAGCAAAAACACCACCAACCCATTATCATTGACAGCCTCATCAGACAGTGGAACAATACTTTCGTAGAGGTATTCTGAAGGAACTTGGAAAATAGCCAACTCCATAACAGCAAAAAGCGCAAGGTTTAAGGTGTTGTAAGACACCACCCACAAGACATAAGCGAGATTAGCAAAGCGTCGCGATACAAGTAATCTAAGGTTTAAGCGACAGAAATAGTACAAGGCGTTGAAAACCATGGTTGCAAAAAGGAGAATTGCAACACGTCTAAGTTGTGGCTTGTTTTTCTTGCTCTTGAAGATTCTTGCAAAATAGTTGGATTTAGCAGTGACTGAATTGTCTGATTTTATTGCATTAATGGCCCGCCTAGTTTCAATGTAATCCTTTTCAGTCTGAGGGCGAAGCATGCCTTTGAATGAAATAGCTGATGGCAGCAGAAAATAGCCAGTCGACTTTCCAAACAAAAAAATTGAAAGATAACCAATAAATGAGAAAATACCCTCTCTATTTTGCGAAATCAAATCAACTCTTGGAGCAGCAATAATGTACGCAATAAGGCCCATCTTGTTCAGTGCAAACTCGTAGATAATGGCTATGATTAAGGCAATGACGCAAGTAGGGATTGTAGGTATTCTAGGCTTTGGAATCAAAGATTTTACACTAGATTTTTCAGTCTTTTTATTCTTTCTATTAAAGCTCTTTTGGCTCTCTTCTGTTTCAACTTTTTTAAATCCCGATCTTCTTGACACAAACAAATATTCTAACGTTGTAACGACAGGAGGCAAAAACCCTAAAGTCATAAAAAAATTCCAATGGACTCCATATTCAGTGACATGTTCCTGATAGTCAAGGTACTTGACAAGAAAGAGTCTGACAAATCCAAGAACAAGTACAGAGATCGATTTCTGTAACGAGTTCAAAAGCTCAGGTATAAGATTTTGGGACATTGCAGATATAGGCGACTTTTCTGATTCTGCAAAAAAAGTACGTACGAGCGTTCTACGGGCCGAAACTATACCCATGGAAAATACAAATGATCCGACGCCCAAGTCCATAAGCGAGGTCCCCCAAGTCTCCACCTTGGCAAATCGCCTTGGAAATATCTTAAAGTCAACAGCTAGAATTGCCAAACATGTAATGATCATCATTTGCCCTCTATATACTGAAAGAAACGAGTGGCGTGGTAAGTAACTTCTGAGGATTGAAAGTTCTGTTATCGGTTTTACTTCATCTTCTTCAATGTCTGAAGATGGTTTGACAAAATTGGCATTTTTATTATTATCTTTGAGTGGGTTCTTTACTTCATCCTCTTCTTCTAATTGCTGCTGATTTTTGGGTGAGGCAATAAGGACTATCAACGCAGGTAACAAGACCGAGGCATTGAGTGTTAGTGGATCATTTGCGTATAGAGTGATTGAAAGAAGTGTGCTTAGCCAATTCAGACCAAAGTCTAGAAATGTAGCGGGCGATAAAAACGGTCTTTGAATGGTTGTTTTAACTCCGTTAGGTGCCTTGAATGTGTAGTTGAACAAGGAAAGCTTGTATTGGAAGATTGCCCAAGCAGCATAACTGGTGACAGCAATTACTGTGCATATGTATATTTCAGAAACAGGACCTCCTGTCAGTCCAGAGACAAAATCTTCTTTTTGCTCTTTGATTGATTTCAATGCATGAGACATCGTAGCGGGTTGTATATATGTGTATCAGTCAATGAGATTTTTCTTTTTTTAAAAAAACATTGGGTGTATATTCATATGGTGGTAAAGTTGGCTATTGAATGGCTATAAACATATAGTCTTTAATATTTCAAAATAAGGTTAAAAGCTTGTCAAAATTTTCAACGTGTTGAGTGGTTTTTTATTTTTCTTTTTATTTATTGTAATCTAATAATAAAAAATAAAAAAACAGTAATGACGTGGCCGAGAAAATCGTCCTACATTTAGTAAAAACGGTACTCTAAGTTATTAATC
This sequence comes from Magnusiomyces clavatus CNRMA 12.647, assembly GCA_000817185.1. NCBI lineage: Eukaryota > Fungi > Ascomycota > Dipodascomycetes > Dipodascales > Dipodascaceae > Magnusiomyces > Magnusiomyces clavatus. The sequence continues at coordinate 3,793 of CBXB010000079.1, forward strand.
AAACACCCTAAAAATACAACGATATTTCCAATTTCGATTTCAATTAGAATACATTAATGATCCTTCCATCTCAGAATAGATATAAAAATAAAAATAAAAAAATAAAAACTTGTTTTTGCCAAAATATGTATGTATTAATGTATTCTACATGCTTCAAAATTATCTAAAAGACAAAAACTTGATCTTCGGTTCTAGAAACTGGTCTAGCCTTTTCGTAACCCAAGTTGAGGGTGGCCTTTTTCATGGCGGAAACCATAGGAGGAGGACCACAGATAAAGATCTTGGTGTCTGGGCTTGGTGGGGGCAAGTGTTCCTTAATAATTTCTTCAGTAACAAAACCAACAGAGCCGTCCCATGGTGCGTCCTTAGGAGCTTCGTTTAAAACATAGTGGACTTTGAAGTTAGGGTACTTGGCGTTCAACTCGTCAAGTTCTTCCTTGAGCAAAATATCGTCAATAGTAACATTTGCATATATGAGTGTAACGTTGGTCAAATCAGTTGGCTCCTTAACGATGGCGCTGATAACCTGGAGCATTGGGGCAATGCCAGTACCACCTGCAATCATACCAATATTTTTAACCATATTGGGCTTGTATTGTAATTTACCTTTTGGTCCACGAACTTTGATACTTTGGTAGATCTTAAGATTGTCAAGGTACTTGGAGATGTTGCCGTTAGGGTAAGTCTTGACAAGCAATTCAAAATGACCTTCTTCATCCTCAGCAGAAATAGGGGTGTAAGAACGAGTAACTTCCTTACCATCGATGTTAGCACTGATGGTGATATGTTGACCAATGGGTAAACCAAGCTTGTCCGAGGATCGTGGAAGAGCAAACTTGTAGATGTTTGTGTTGCTAGATACTGGGATCTTATCAACAAGGGGAAACTCATGGTAGATTTCGGGATGAATAACCTGCTTAGGACCTGTAAAACCGAGATAGTCAGTAAATGAGTATAAATAATTCATAATTTAAGTTTGAAAATTATTAATTTTGAAAAAATCGAGGTTTCGATTGATAAAAAATAAAAAAGGAGATTGGGCAAAAAATAACAAAATGAATTTCAAAATAAAAAGTCATAAGAAAACATTGAGAATTGTAGAAAACTTACGTCCACGCCAGACTTTAAAAGCTGCTAAAATGAAGGCAACAAGTGCAGCAACTGGTGTAAATCTCCAATCAATAATTGCAACACCAACAATCAAAAGAGCACATGGAATGTAGATACCATGAAGCGGAGTGCTGAGAATTTCTTCACCAGATTTTTCAGACATTTCGTATTAATTTTTTTATGGTTTGAAGAATCAGAAAATAGATTGGTTGGTAGACGCAAAAGATTTTAAAAAAAAAAGTAAGAAAAAAAAGTGTTGGGGTTATCTATATTTTATTTTTATTTTGTATTTATTATGATAAAAGGCTCATTACATTTTCTTTCTACGACGAAAACTTTTACTAGAAGATCCAGGTTGATAATTAAGTTACTCATTTCAAGCTAACAACCAGTTTATAAATTAATCAAAGCACTCTTAAAAAAAGCTGGAGTCTAATCATATAAAATTAATATATATGAGCAATGTTCCTTGATGACTATTCTCACCTAGAATGGCTGACAAAACCAGCGAGTTTAGAAAAAAGTAAATGTCACGTGGACATATTATTTTACACAAATGATATCTATCACGTGGATAGTAAACCTAACCCGTAGCCGCATCAGTAACCCTAAAACAGTATTTTTGAAATCTTATACTCACTTCCCAAATAAACCTCCAAGATCCTTCCTTGTTCTATATTTGTTTTATGCCTCCAATTGTCTTTTGAATTTGCACTGAACTGAGCTAAATTGAACTTACAAAACTACTGCTGCTACTAAAACTATCTTGCTGCATCTTGCCTAAATATCATTGTTTTCACCTTCCGCTTTCTGTTATTTTTTACCCAATTTTTATTCTTCTTTCCCCGCTAGATAACTACTTACATCCTCTCTGTTTGCTGCTCTTCAAAAAGCACATCTCTCATATCAGTTACATTGGACTCCCTAACAAATAACAAATCATCCAATCGCCGGCGTAACCCTTCTTACTCCCGTGATTTGGAAATACCTTTCCCAAAGCGCCAGCGAGCAAATTCATCTAACTCTTCTTCTTCTTCTTCTTTTTCATCTCCTTCTTCACAGCCAGTGAATGCAATTAATCCCTCTTCAAGCTCTACATTATCTTCATCAACACCATCAGCTAACCAATCTTCCAAACTAAATAATTTAGTTCCTCCTAACAACAATAAAAACAAAATCTATAACGAAAATTCCTCTGTATTATCAGCCCATACAACAATGAGATTAGAAACTCATACTCCGTCTGCATCTTCGGCAACTCTTGTGGCAGACCATTCATCCTTCAGCCATAATAACAATACTACAACTAAAGGTACAAATATTAAAGAGTCAAATGGAACAGCCTCTCACAATGCATTAACAGCTAAAAGGAAGTCTTCTAAAAGCTCGTTGAATGGTTCTTCTTCTGAAACGAACAGCACCACATTTGATAACAATGTTGCCACAAACACTCCTCCTCCCTCTTCTTATTTTGGTCACAACACAACAGAAGTTACCCGCTTGATCTTACAGTCCCTTTACGATTTAGGATATAATGACGTCGCCTCTCTTCTTCAAAAAAACTCTGGGTTAAGCACTGAGCTCCCTGTCGTATCTTCTTTTCGCACTGCTATATTATCAGGTCACTGGGATGAGGCAGAATCATTGCTTCCATCACTCAAAATCAGACCAAAAACTGACATCACTTATCTATCATTTCTTATCAGAAGACAGCAGTTTTTGGAACTATTAGAATCACAAGACAAGGAAGGTGCTCTCAAAATATTGCGTACAAAACTTTCTACCCTGCCACGCCATCTTATCAAATCCAAAACGTCATCCACAACAGATGACGACACAAGCGAAAACAAATATGTACCGACTCCGGAGGAACTTGAAGCCCGTCGTGCCCAAATTGCTGAGCTATCCACACTTGTCATGTATTCGGCCCAAGATATAACAAAGACCCTTTCACGAGATGGTGCAAGAAACCATTCCAGATACTATTTATTGCATGCATTACAAGATTTGATATCGCCCGATATGATGATCCCTAGACATCGTTTAGCACGGTTATTGACCCAAGCACAAGAATTTCAGCTTTCAAGAGCAAATTACCGCATTTCAAACTCTCCATTTTCTCTCATCCTTGATTATCCTAATGACAGATCTCAGTTTCCAACCAAAACTGTAAAAAAATTGACGGCTCATACCGACGAAGTCTGGTTTTTTAACTTTTCTCATAACGGCAAATACTTGGCTTCTGCATCCAAAGATCTTACTGTTATTGTGTGGCGAGTCTCAGACTGGTCAATTCAATCCAAATTCACAGGCCATGAGAGAGGCATTCTGGGCCTTGAGTGGTCGCCTAACGATCAAATGATTTTAACTGCATCTGAAGATCGACACGCTTGCGTGTTTGATCCTCTGACTGGTGATTCCATCTTGGATTTGCATGTGCATAATGACATTGTAAGCTCATGTGCTTGGCTTCCTAACTCACAATACTTTTTTACAGCAAGTCCAGATAGGAAAATTTATATGTGGGATCTGAAAGGTACACAAATTGACTGCTGGACATGTAGTCGAATAATATCAATGAGTGTCACACCGAACGGGAAATTGCTTATTGCGATTGGCGAAAATAAAACTATTAGCTTTTACAATGTTGCTGCCAAGCGCCGAATCGCCATGTTTGAAATTGATAAAATGTTTTCAGTAACTGTCTCTAGAGATTCCCGATACGCTTTAGTAAATATGGAGTCGCGTGAGATTCATTTATGGGATTTGGTTAACTTAAGAATTGTTCGAAAATACTTTGGACAGTCTGAACAACTTCATGACTCTATGGGCCAGCCTTTAAACTTTGTGATCAGATCTTGTTTTGGAGGGCCTGATGAGAACTTGGTTTTATGCGGAGATGAACATGGAAACATAAATATCTGGAACAGAGAAACTACAAATCTGATTGAGGTTCTTAGTGGGCATAAGGGGAGTGTTAATTGTGTTAGATTTAACCCTCAGATTCCAACCATGTTTGCCTCCTGTGGCGATGACGAAACTATTCGAATCTGGGGTCCTTGAGCTTTTTATTTATAAATCATTTAGCCTTTTTATGATTATCATAATTAGATTATGACACATGACACTTTCTTTATTACCTTTGTTACTAATACTGCTTCTTTTAATGTATAATATGTTCTATCTCATTAACCATAATGCAGATATATATAATACATTTTTTTACTAATCTATTTTCTCTATACTGTGTATAGTAGATATTTAAATAAATATATTGATTTTTATAATAAACTTCTATATAGTTTAAACAATTCTTTATGTGATTATAAAAGACCATTAATTTTTGCCCAAGTTTCACCACTTAAAAATACATTGTCAGGATCATACTTGGCTCTGATTTCCTTCCATGCCTTCAAATCCTTTCCAAACCATTCATCAACTTGCTTGCTCAAACCTCTCATCTGACCATCAGTAGGAGGAACGTATCCAGGCTCCTCTCTACCCAAAAAATTTTTTGCCCAGTGTGGTTTACCACCAGCACTATCCACAACATCTTCAAACTCACGGAACCACTTATCAATGGGCGAGTTGAAGCCAAAGGGCCTATACATTGTGGCGTTGATATAAAGTGTCAAGTTCTTATTACTGACCTGTCCTGGGATAGGAGGAGCATACTCGATACCATTTGGAGCAGGATTCAAAAATGGGGCAAGAGAATTACCAGGGATTGCACCTACATGTGGCTTATCACCTTGAGCAGTTTTTTCAGCGTTGCTGATCAGCATCTTGGTAACTTCTGGTGCATCAGAATCATTGTCAACAGTAGTCAAGTTGGAACATCTTACTTCAATGGGCACATGAACGTAATAAGTACCATTTTTAGCAGCAGCCAAAATCTTTTCACGAAGCTTAAACAATGTTTCTTTACCAGTCTTCATAGGAACACCCCATTCATCTACAAACTGACTAAACAAGCAATCCATGTTTAATCCTTCAACACTTTCCTGGACAGCCTCATCAGCTTCATCATTAGACTTTGGTCTATTGGGAATTCTATAGGTTTCAGTAAGACCGTATTGCTTATCAAAAACAAATTTTTCAATCATAGGAGTAAGCGATGGCCATATCTTGACAGCAATCCAAAGCAACGATTGGTAAAAGAAACGTCCCAGTGTAGTCCCATACCAAGATTCGCGGGGCTTGCTTAATGGTGCATTACTCTTGTTGGCTCTCCATAATATACATCGATTGGAGTAGGGATACCACCAAACTCGGAGATACTCAGATGAAGTCCAGAAACTTTCCCACAGCCGGTTAACGGGGTCATCAACGGGCTTGGAAGGGTCAATAGGAACTTCACCCAAAAACTTGTCAAAGGCAATAACCTCTTGAACGGAGTGAATTGTAAACTTAGGAATGGCTCGAATAGTTGCATAAACAATAAGACCAATCTTGCCAAGAGAGAGCATGGCTGCACGAAAGAGGTCGATGTTTTCAGTTTCAGAGCATTTGATCAATTCACCGGTACTTGCAACAAGAACAGTGAGATCAACAATTTGTTGCGATACAAGACCATGGTATGCACTGGAGCCGTGTGTTCCTGTAGAAATTATACCTGCAATTGACTGTTCAGAAATAGAGCCCAGGTTTTGCAATGCCAATCCGTTTTCCTTGAGGTATTCGTTAATTTGATAGATACGAATACCTGCCTCAACAGTAACATCAGTATAAAGAGCTGTTTCCTTGGGCTCATTTTTATAAGACTTTAACTTTATTGGTTTGTTGAACTTGTCAAGGTTGACATACCATTCACTTGATATCCAAGAGTTGAGGCCGGTGGCGGACGGACTAAATGTCGAGGGTGAGTATCTGATTGGGTTCCCCATAGTCAAATCCGAAGGAGAGTGCCCAGACCCAACAACCATTATTCTTGCCTTTGTCTTAGAGGCAAGAGAGACAATTGCCTTGATTTCCTCAATAGTAGAAGGTTGAAAGTATCTTGAAGGCTTACATTTAAAAGTACCAGCCCAAGTTTGGTGATATTTTTTCCTTTTGACTTCGCATCGGTCTACAAGCGAAACAAGTTCCAAAGAATCAGACGGCAACACCTCGCCCGATTTTACAGAACTTTTAGTTGTTCCTGAAGAGATGGTGTTACTCAAAGAACCGGACATTACAAGCTTTGAATACGTCTATTGAGAGTAATAGGATGAAAAGAACGTGAAAAAATAAAAACAAAAGTAAGCTAGAGAAAAATAAATAAAAAGATTTTGGAATAACACTCTAACATTCTCAACAGTTTACGTTCTGGTTACCCTACTTAGACCTCCATATTCCATATAATAAATAAATCATAATATTTTTATTCAACCTTGTTTTAGCTATTAAGTCATAATTTTGACGCTACAATTTGTTAGAGAAGCAATTTAAAAATACAATTATCTAGTTGTTGAAGGTTTCAAACATTTATTTGCATTGAAATCATGGTTATTTCGTTCTCTATTTATTTTAAATTGACAAAAGCTGTCTAATACCTTAAATTCTACTTGTTATTAATCATTCTAGGGGGGGAAAAAAAATTCTTAATTAAATAACGTTTAGAAAAATAAACACTATTTAATTAAACAACGTTAATATTTCATTTCAATTTTCAGCATATAATTAATTTATCATGAACTTTCTATATAAAATGCAAAATAAATGCATAATTTTTGCTTAAAAGCCTCAAGGAAGAGTAGGGTAATTGATTGCAGTTTTGTTTGTTTATTTGTTACATAAATTGTTACTTTTTTCAAATCGCAATAATCATTGATAGGCCTTTGATCGATTAATCAAACACAATCAGCTACTTCACAGAAAGATATTAAATAAAAACAATTTTTATTAGCTGTTGCAAAAGCCAAAATGGTTCCTACTCCAGAAGATGAGGCCAACAAACTCACCGCTGATGACAGAATCTACGGTGCAACAGTGGATTGGGAAAACCTGCTACACAACAAAACCACTGATTCAAATGCAAAATATAGAGAAAGTATGTTTTCTAGGACTAGAGGTACTCCCAAAGTACTCTCCCTGCATGAATATGCCTTGGATGTGTGTTTAAAACACTTTTTCAAATACCCAGAAGATATGACACCAGCTATGATCAAGTCTACTATTTCGGAAAACCGACTGAATAACAGCTCTAAAAACAACGAGAGTAGAGATAAGACAAATTACATGTGGAAAATGGTTTGGTCAAATGTGTGGAGAATGTTTTTGGAAGAAGGTCTAGACAGTCTCGCAAATTTTCGTACTTTTGCAACGGCATTTTCGGATCAAAATGATTTCAAGTGTCACTCAAATAAAATTTTAAAATCAGTTGTGAATGATAAGTCTTTTGAAATGTTTGAACAAAATTTGTCAAACAGAAATAAGTATCTTTCAAAATGGCTAATGTTAAATGAGCCCAGGCATCGAATTGACCGATTATGTTACAATGTGAATATGCTTGATGTACAGAAGTTTATGAATGCTCAAGCTTTTGATCATGTAGTACTCCTCGACTTGTCATATACAAATTTTGACAGAGTCGTATATCTACAGCTGATTCACTTCAACTCTCTGGCTGCTCTTGATGTAAGTGGATGCTCAGTTGCTATGGATCAATCCATTCTTCAGTCTTGGATATTTGCAATGAGAAAAAAAGACAAAAATGAACAAGAGAAATGGAAAAAACTTCGAATATTGCGTCTGGCCTACAACCCTAAGCTTAGCGCCATGGCCGTCGAATCTCTTTTTACTAAATGCAACAATCTCACGTTTGTAGAGGTAGATCCTATATTTGTTCATGGAATGTCAGTTGAAGCCAAAATGAGTTGTGGGCTTTTGCAGCGAAGCGATGATTTCTCAAGTATATGGATCCCCCGTGTCAAGCTATGCAAGAAAATTAACATCTTAAAGACAGAGCTAGAAGGTGATAATACCTTGGAAGGAGTTAATCTGCCGGCTGCTCTGATATTTCGAGATCAGAACTGGGGATTGGGTCAAATTTTTTATACTCTTAAGAGAATTTACAGAAATTTTCAAAAGTTTGATAAGGCTTACGCTGAGTATCTTTCAAAAAATAGAAATCAAAAGACAGAATACCATTCTCAGTTAATTGAGGCTACGGTCAATAAGAAAAAGGCTAGAAAAGATGAGACATCTGAAACTCTGTATATAAGTCATGTTGATAACAGGAATTTTTGCATAATTGTCGACCCTCTACATGATACCTTTAAAGATCCAAAAACAGCCATTGTCCATGAGTTACATTTTGCTGAACAGCTACAGATTCCATATCTTAATTTCACCAAAAGCGAAATGGTACTTGTTAAACCTAGAAATCCATCAAAATTGAATTCAGATTCATTATTATCCAATAGCTATACCAACTCCTCTCAGCAGCCAAAAATGAGACAACGCTCAGTCAATCTCTCAAGCCTTCTTCCGGCTGGGTTTCACAGAGCCAAACCACCAAAAAGAAAAGAACTTGAAACTGCAGCTGGCTTTTCATCAGCAAACACGGGTCTTACTAATGCAGCTCGTTCTTCGAAAAAACGAAAGAGAGATCAAAGCAACGGTAATACAACTAAAGAAGAAAATGTTATATTCAGAATACCTAAGCCTCAGATTGGGGTTAAAAATAACAGAAATTTTAAAAAGCTTTTAAGCGATCCATCAATGTTTCTTTGGATGTATTCTAAGCCTTTAAAAAATGAGTTTGATCCTCCACCGCCAAAAATACAGATATTTACGCAATCTTCCGCAGAAAATATTGGAATGCTATCAGAAATGACAAGCAAAACAAATCAATCAAAGTTATTTTCTTCTGATTATATCGAATTTGCTTTATCTAATGGAATTAAACCCATTGAATTTTATCGTGTAAAAAATGAATAAATAAAACCGTATTTTTTTATTCTGCTCATATTTACTTTACACTATTGATAAGGAATTTGTAGTTTTATAAAATAAAAATTATAGTGGTCTTCTTATGAGTCCACTGTATATGTAAATTTTGCATAAACATAATTTCTATACAAATGACAAATTATTACAATGATTTAATTATTTATTAATCCTAATAATTACAAAAAAAACTGTATGCTAAAAAGACTTTTCTCACTCAAGCTTTTTTGCTGCATAGATTGAGTTGAAATTTTTTTAGCATGATTTTTTTGATCATGACAAGAGAAAATATGTCAAATTTGATGATGTTGAAATCCAATTTCTACAATATGTTTTTTTTTACCTCACTAAGATTTGACACTTACGTCATAAAAAAAACGTTTAATGTATTAACTCTATAACAAAACTGTATACAAATTAAAGTGGGGTCAACGTTCGTTATCGTTAATTCATATAATTATAATATAATTTCGAACAACGAGTGGCGGGAGAGGGATTTATATCAACAGATATATGCTTTCAAAGAAAAAAAAAAACATTATTCTAAAGACGTATTATTTCAAATCTATTCAAAGTAAAAAGCAAACAAAATAACCAAACCAGTATCACAATACTAACAAAAAAAAGGACTAAACTATCAACAGGATTATATATTGAATAAAAATGCAAAAATGGGAAATAGATAAAAGAATAGATATAATGATATGAAATAAGACCAGTCAACTACTTTTATACAGCGTTTTCTGGATTAGAAGAATTGTTAGAAGCCGCAATCTTCTCTTGTGCTTCTTCATAACGTTGTTTAGAAATGTTGACTTCACCATGGTGCTGTTCGCACAAATCTTCAAGAGTTTGTCTCTTTGTTTCAGGAATGAGAAGAGTAGTACCAATACCCAAAAGCATGAAAAGGGCATAAATTTCCATGACGTGGTTAAGGAAACAGTTATCCTTCTTGGGGCAACCGTGGTTAATCAAAGGACCCAAGACACATTGAGCAATTATAGCCCCAACTTTACCAGAGGCAGCAGAGATACCATGAGCAGTAGATCTATATCTGGTAGGGAAAATTTCACCTGGAACAATAAATGTTGTTGTATTTGGACCCCAGTTGCAGAAGAGTTGGGCAAGAACGTAGAGAGCGAGAAGACCACCGCCAGAAATCTTGTGATAGGCAAAACCAATGATGCAAAAAATAACAGTAAGAACAGTAAAACCAAACAATTGAATAGTCTTACGACCAACAAGATCAAGAGTGGCTACGGAAAACCAATATCCGGGAATGGCACCAGCGCAAGTGATAATAATGTTACCAACACAAGTATTGTAAAGGTTCTTGTAGACGTTGCTTTGACCGGCATAGCCAATGGTAGCAAGAATGACGGAGTTATTAAGACCAAGACCGTAGTAAGCGACATCGAGGAAAAACCACGAACCAGCAGTACCAAGTAAGATCTTTCCGTGTTTCCATTGACCGAAATGAGACCAAAAGTCTTTCCAAGAAGCTTTTGGAGGTGTGTAATCGTCAGTAGCAGTAGGATCACTAGTTTCACGTAGTTCTTGAACAGCATCAGCTGGAGCATTGCCGATAGCACCGGAGACAAATTGTTCAGAGTCAGCAACAGCCTTTTCAATGTCACGAGAAACGTCAAAAGTATAACGAGGAGTTTCTGGAATAGTAAGACGGAAATAAAGGGCACCTGCAGCTGGAACAGCACCAAAACCAATAAGAATTCTCCACATTTGATCACAAGCCTTTTGGCAGACATAGTCGCATTCCATGGTGCTGTTGGCGTAGTTGAGTTGGTTCTTGTAACCGGCAACACAGATAACAGAAACAATACCACCCAAAAGTTGACCCCAACCTTGGTTGGCAAAGACAGCAGCCATAATTGCACCTCTCCATCTGGTTGTAGCAAATTCGGAAGTAATAATGGAAGAGAGAGGATAATCACCACCAATACCAATACCCATGATAATACGCCAAAAAGTCAGAACAGCAACAAAGTTGATTGCAGGTGAGTGGCCGATAATAGTTTGTCCGATAGTAGCAGCAATAATAATGATCAATTCAACACCATAAATCTTTTTACGACCAGCGACATCAGCGATCCAACCAAAAAAGAGTTGACCAATAACAGTACCGACAGATGTTGAAACTTTGATGAGGGTTTGAGTAGGAGCAGGCATTTTTCCACCGTAATCAGTACCATGACCCCAAAAGACGTAGACCATCATGGTAGTGGCGATGTTAATAGAGAAAATATCATACGAATCGGTCAAGAAACCAATACCAGCAACACAAATGGCTCTGATGTGGTACCAGCCAAAAGAAGCATTATCGATTTTTTCAAGAGCAAGTCTTCGTCGTTCATATGGATCTTGAATGTGAGCAAAATCGTTGACAAAATTATGGAAAGCGGCGTTACCACCTTTTGTTTTAACACCTTGTGACATTTCTATAATATAAGCTGAGTGTATAATATGATTAATTTACTCTTTTTATTTTTTGTGTACAGGCCGTTAATAATAAAGTTTCTTAATATCTCTATAAGGGTAGAGTTAATATAAAAATTTCAGGTCTATTAGAAACTTTATAGAGAAAATAGTATAAGAGAAGAGGAAGGCTTGATGATAAATAGAATTAAAAAAAAAAAAAGATATAAAAAACTGAAAACCTGAGGAAATTAAAGAATATTTATAACTCTAGAAAAAAAAAAAAAAAAAAAAAAAAAAAAAAAAAAGTTTTTGTTTTGTCTGAATAATAAATGTTGTTTATGAAATTTTTTATACATCTTGATACTACGCTCTCTCTTTCTTTTAGGAAACAAAAAAAAATACTTTTTACACTCTTTCGGAATAGATATTATAATTCAAACACCCAACCGTGCTGATAATTACTATAAACTCGGTAAGAAAGTTGGTTTGGTTTATCATTAAACATTTAAACTTGTTACATTTGATCACTGATAAATATTTCAAATTAATATATTTCACCTATGAATAGTAGAAATTAAATAAATTTAAGATCTGCTCGTCTAAAGTTATTAGAAAAAACAGAAATAAAAAATTTGCAAATCGATGAATTAATGCAGCAGCTTTTTCTATTGATGATTGATACTTTAATAGACTTGAATTTCAACCACGTTTTTTACTGAGTTGATGGATATTAGATTCCTTATGAGAATATAACGTTGGCCCCTCTCTAAAAGAAACAGTACTTTCAATTGAAATTTTCAAGCCTTTTTTCCCCATGTGCTAAAAAGAGTGTTTTTCATTGTTCTAAGGTCAATTGCAGATAAGTTGGTGCAATACTAATGGGCTTATTTGAGCCTGACAAGGTATCTAAATACGTACAACAAGGCGCAAGAAGAAAATTTTTTTTAGCTTTACATAATATAATTAGAATTTTAAATCTAAACACAGGCACGTAGAAAAACACACGCTATTTTTAATTGCCGACAATTAACTACAGTTTAAATTTTCTAAATACTCGAAAGCCCCAAGTGTCAATTTTCCTGATCCGATATTTACGGCATATTTTAGAACCAAATCCACCAATATTCATAGAGATGGGCTTGGCTTTCTGTAAGCCAAGACTTTTCATAATTCGCGCTGGGAGTATAGCAAAAAATAGATTAAATTGAGAAGCAGCTCGTGTGAAAGGTTGTCAGGCTGGAGAGAAAGAAGATTTACCAATAGGGTCCAACACTACATGAGCATGATTTGATTAAGCACGTTAATTGGTTGAGAATTTCATAGAATTACTAATGAAACTCTAATTCAAATTTTGATCTCTAAAAATCTGTCTGTTTCAGCCAATGGTAGATAATTAACAAAACACATGTTTGATACCCTAACCCATACGATTACCAAACTTTTGTTTCTTGTTCACTCAACAACAAGTTACTTAGTCTATCTAGTCTTAAAAAAGAGAGAAGAAAAAAAAATCTCATTGATAAAAAATTTCAAATAAACGGCTAGTCTATATACCCTTTGATAAAATTTTAAGGGCCCCCTATTATTTATTATATTGATACCCATAATTAAGTGACAGCATCTGGCACTCTGCTGATTATTATAAACATGGAAATTATACTTGCTATCGTAAATTAAACTTTTAGTCAACATTTATCAATAAAACCTTTCACCATTTGTCATTATAACCCATTTTTTTATCCAAAGTTTGGCAGTCAACTGCCGTGCTTTATCAATTGTATATTCTACTATTTTCCACCAATGATTTTATAGATATGGCTCCACGTTTGAATTGTTTTCACATTGATTAATATTAAAATATGGTTGGATAGAAACTTTTATCTTTTATTTTTGATGCAATTGTCTTTTCTAATATCCATAACAGAATTTGATAAAGACTAAGTCTTTTGAATGCTCGCTTTATTTGCCTTAAAAATATGCCAAGCATTTATTTTTGATATATCTATGTTTACAGACAAATGTTTTTAAGCAGAATTTGCAAAATCAAACTGTTCCTGCATTTTTCATGAGTGATTCAATTGTAAAAAGAATTGGAAAGCCCTTGAGTATGAAAACTTGGCAATAATAAAAATGGCATTAAAAGTCTTAGCTTTTTTCCAATATAGGTAGCTTGACATTATATGCTGATAGCTGGTTCGGTTTGATCCCTGTTTCTTAAGCCCATCTAAGCTGCTTGGCATTTTCTATTTAGAAAAACTATGGGATTATTCAAACTAAAAAATACTTGGCTTTCAATTCAGTTTGTATCTTGTTTATTTTTATGTTCAAAAAACGTTTTTTATTATTTATTTTTACTTTGATAAAAACCTGTCTGTTAAATACATTGCCATGTTAACTCTTGACGGCACTTGCAAAAATTTTAAATGTTTTTTCAAAATGAAATAAATTAAAAACCTATAAAGCCTTTCAACCGGCAATAAACAGATGCGTTAACTTTTTTAAGGAGTAAGTTAATAAAAGTAAACAATAAGTTCATTTATTTTTTTTTATTTTTTTCAAAAAACACTACTGTTTTACTGTGTTTTTAGACTGTAGGCTCTATTATATTAAGGTGGGCTTTTGACTTGTTGTTAAAACGTGTTTTAGATATTCATCTCCAATTGGTAGAAAATAGTAATACTAATATCTAATTTTCGGACAAATTTTATATAGTGAAAAAAAAAAAAAAAAAAAAAAAAAAAA
>CBXB010000080.1:221-39514 GCA_000817185.1 Magnusiomyces clavatus CNRMA 12.647
AAAAAAAAAAAAAAAAAAAAAAAAAAGGAAAACCAGTTTTTTCTAATACTAGCAGGAGAATAAAAGTATAAGTATCTAAAACATGTGTATAAAAATATGGGGTAAAATGACTTTAGCAATTTATAAATTTGAATTGATAGTCGTTGAGACTATTATGACTTACAAACGCGTTCAAATATTGGAGAAAAAAAAATAAAAATATATAGGATATATTACAAGTATATACCTATGTAACATCTTTGTAACATCTTTTTTTCTAATTTTTCATCCTCCGGGGAAAGCTTTGTCCCCTCTTTGTCAAATTTAGTTATTACTACAATTAGTGTTTTAGATATTACTAATTGTAGCACTCTCTTTAACTTACTACTACTATTAGTACTGCAGATCAACTCAATATCTAAACTACACAGCACATAGTACCTTTTCATATCAATTTCTCAATATTTTTGAGTTCCTCGTAAATCAATCTCCATGAAAGACTTTTATTAACTTTTTTTCTTTCTTTTTTCCTATACATTGCTCATATTCATATTGATATCTTAATGATTAGATAATAATTGTATTAAACTTTTATTAGTGAATTCCATTTTTTTTTTTTTCCGAGCTTGTTTCCGTTTCTATAACTGTTTTTTTTGTGTTGGGCCTTTGATTTTAATAAGAGGGGAATATTGAATTCTTTCAATTGGCTCTCCCATTGACAAGAATTAAATATTCCTGTAACAGATGAGGACTAAGGAATTGCTATTATCATCGCCTTTGTATATACTAGACTGTATAATTAAGTTTTACCGAGAAAATTAGTTGGCATCACTAAATCAAATATAATGACAACACCCTTGAAATTTTCCACATACTAAAAGTACAATGGGATTTTTTTTTAATGTATTGAGTTGATCCGGAACCAGAACTGTATTATCGGTTTCAAATATCAAAATTTATATTCTCACAACGATTTTAAAAAATCATGGACAACCGGATGAATACGTGGGGGCTTTTTTGAAGATGACGTCTAAGGCGCAATGATCAGTACAGTTAGTTGTAATGGAGGGGTAGAACACTTTATTTGGCAACTTTTAAAGACAATTACTACTCAATTGCCAAACTACCGGAGAGGTCCCCGCGCTATGCGCAACAGTGACAGCTGGATGTTACTTTTTCCAGTATCCAAATGAGCCGATATTGAAAGCTTATCATTTTTTGTTTTTGATCTGATCATTATCTAGCTTTTATCTTGCACAACAAAGTACATCATTAATTTGGTCTCCTTTTTTTTTTTTCTTTTTTACCCCAGTATTTCTACAAATATTCCCAACGTGATTTTTGTTCAATTAAACTCAGAAAACCCCAATAAACAATATAAATTACAAATTGAAAAACATTTCTGGTCAAATGTTTTTTTTTTTTTTTCTTTTGAAATAATATAAATATCTGGATTTTTACTCAATATTCTTTTTTTTTTCTAAATCATTTTTTTCATTCAACTATTTCAATTATACATTTCTCTTTTACATCTTTTTTATAAATACAACAAATTCACTCAACTATTATCTTTAAATCAATTTTTATAAATATACATATATTATGACTACTCACTATGATGCAATTGTTGTCGGAGGTGGATTTGGCGGTATCTACTCAACCTACAAACTTAGAAACCTTGGCTATAATGTCCATTCATTTGAACGTGAATCAGGATTAGGCGGCATTTGGTATACCAACAAGTACCCTGGTGCCCGAGTAGACTCAGATGTTCCTGTTTATCAGCTCTGGCTCAAGGAAGTCTATCAAGACTGGGACTTTAGCGAGCGATTCCCCGGCCAGAAGGAATTGATCAAGTACTTTGAACATGTTGAAAGCAAGCTCAAGGTATCCCAAAACTACACATTTAACACATACGTTGCCTCATGCCATTTTGATGAAAACGCCGGTCTTTGGAGAGTCACTACCACTGGAGAAGGCGCTGGCGTCTACACATGCAAATACCTTGTTGTCTGTACCGGTTTTGCTGCAAAAAAGTACATCCCCAACTTTAAGGGCTTGGACAAGTACAAGGGAATCATGCACCACACTTGTGAGTGGCCAGATGAGGACTCTGTAGACTTTAAGAACAAAAAGGTTGCTGTTGTCGGAACTGGTGCCTCAGGTGTCCAGGTCATACAGGAGGTTGGCCCAATTGTCGAGCACCTCACTGTCTATCAACGTACTCCAAACTTGACAATCCCAATGAGACAGTCAAAAATCACAGAGAAGGAGAAGGCACGTAAACAGAACTACGAAGAAGTCTTCAAGGCCACTCTCGAAGATCCCAACGCTGCGGGCTTTGAATTTGGGTTTGATCCCAGATCCTGTCTCGAAGTCTCTGACGAGGAACGTGAAGCCCACTTCCAGAGCCTCTGGGACAAGGGTGGATTTCACTTCTGGGTAGCCACCTTCCATGACGTCTGGTCCAACCTTGAGGCCGACAAGTACCAATACGATTTCTGGAGACGCCAAACAATCAAGCGCATTACTCGCCCAGAAATGGTTGAAAAGCTTGCCCCCTCAGTTGCACCAAACCCATATGCCGGCAAACGCCCTTGCCTCGAGCAACGATACTACGAAGTATACAACCAGCCAAACGTCGATCTGATCAGTCTCAAGGAGGACCCAGTTGTCGAGTTCACCGAAAAGGGGATCCGCACCGAGTCTGGCGAGCGAGAGTTCGACATCATTGTCCTTGCAACTGGCTTTGATGCAGTCACCGGAGGTCTTCTCCAGATGGACATCCGTGGAAAGAGGGGCGAGACACTTGCTGAGAAATGGGGCCCTGCCACTCGCACTCACCTAGGAGTCTCTCTCAACAATTTCCCCAACATGTTCTTCATGTACGGACCACAGGGACCAACTGCCTTTTCCAACGGCCCTACCTGTGCCCAGATCCAAGCAGACTTTATTCTAGACCTGATTCAATATGCAGACAAGAACTGTCTCAAGTATGTTGAGCCTTCAGCTGCAGCTGAGATTGAGTGGGGAAACACTTGCACAGAAGCCCAAAAGAAAACAGTTGTTCACAATATGAGAAACTGTTGGTACAACGGCTCTAACGTTGAAGGGAAAAAGATTGAGGCTTTGAATTTTATTGGCGGAATTCCTGTATATTACAAAACTATTAGGGCTGAATCACAAGCTGGATTTCCAAGTTATTTGAAGGTTTCTGCTTAGGAAAAAACAAAAAAACAAAAGCATGACGAGTATATGATAAATAATTATATAGTTTCTATAAGAAAACAAATCAAAAAGAAATAAATATAAAACAGTTTTATCTTACAGTTTTTTTTTTTTTTTTTTTTTTTTTTTTTTTTTTCAATTTAGAGCATATTATCTATTTAATTTTATTACATATATAGCATTTAGTATTTTTATAAATACCTTTTTTTTTCATTATTGTTACTCTTGATTTAAATATAGCAACCTCATACAAAGTAACTCTTCCATAAAACGCCTTCCAAATCCTCCAATTGCTCACTTGTAAATACCTTTGAATCAATATGCCAGGTATCAGTTCTTGTATTCTTAAAAGATCCCAACAAAGACTTAACACTCTTTCCAGTCATACCAGGTTCAGAAGCAACAGAGGCTAAAGTTGCAAGAATTTGCGGAATCCATTTAGGTGGAGGCGACTTGTATGGGAATGCAGTGACAAGTGCACCAAGACCTAGAACAGCAGCATGACGCTTGATAGAAATTTGCTGAAGTTCACTGCTTGGAGTAGCAGTGCCAGAGCCAGGAACAGACTGATCACCAGGCCTGAACTTATAGGAAGTGCGTTTGACCGGCTTGTTCTCTGTAAGAATCTTCTTGAACTTGACATGTAGCTTCCTGATAATGGCAGCTTGCTCTTTAGCTGGAGAGCATCGAATCATACCAGAGAGAGTCTCTGCAGCTGAGTTTCTGACCTCTAGCTGAGAGTCATTGAGCATTTCAGCAGACACATCAATAAACTGTAGACGTTGCTTTGACGACATTTCAAATAATTGTCTAAAGAAAAATGTTTGGATGTATGCCAACATGGCCAGTCTTTGATGCCAGTGAGTAACAGATCTCAGGATCTTAACATTAGAATCAATCATAAATTGCAGATACTGAGAAGGACAAACCAAATTTCCCAGCTTTCTGAAAAAGTCAACTGCACTCTTACCGAGATCTGGCTCTTCACTCAAAGTGAACAGATGTAAAGTGGAAGGAATGATCTCGGTTGGCAAAAGGGGTATCAAACTTACACCAGTACTCCATGAAACCAAGTCTAACAAAAACTCTATTATTGCTGTAGCCATTGAGAGATAAGGATCAGTGGACCCCTTTTGTAAATTTCCCTGTCTATTAATTCTTGCTGCGTTGAGTTTAGCAAAAGCATCACGAATAATTTGTTTGTACTTTTCACTCATCTGATAGCACTCGATTCCCAATCCATCTTTTGATTTTGCATTGAGCTCAAGAAGTTTTTCAACTGATGGAAAAGTGAAATGGAATTCATTGTTGTATAGATCGGACAAGGTCTTTCCAATTTCTGTGCAAACTGCTTTTTTAGGGTAGTCAATGTTGCTCCAATAATGATCAACAATCTCATCAGGGGCTGGATGAGTCCATCCAATCGAATAAATTGATGACTGAAACAAGGCGATTCTAGATGTTTGTTTGAATACAGAGGTAGCAGACTTATCAACTCTAAAATCATACAAGAATTTCAAAAGCTCAGGAGTTCGTCGGTAATCTGCAGATGAAAATATCCCAAGAATAAATCCTCTCCAATAAGGCAAAACGTCTCTAAAGAGATGATTAGAAACAACATTGACGAAAAACGAAACAGAAAAATCAACAAGTTTTGCTCTGGACTCCTTTGGCAAAATGATTGAAGTCATAATAAGAATTCCGCTAAACTCTGCAGCACACCTGTGACTGTTCTTATCTGTTGGATCGAATTTTTCCTTCAATAACTCAAAAATGTCATCAAAAGTAAGCTTGGTCAAGTTTTGTGCAACAAGTCTAAACATCAATGAAAAGAAATATACCACCCTGGGGTGAAGCAAATCTTCATAACCTGACTTTTCCTCACTTGATAATACAATCACCTTTTCAAACCACTCCCGATCAATTTGAGCCCCAAGGGTCTTAAGACAAGCGCTATCCTTATCGGAAAGTGTAACTAAATCTGATTTGTCAACAGAAGTTACTACAATGTTTTTTCCGAAAACTAGCCATCCAGGTTTGGTGTCATCAATATAATATGAAGGGGTATTTTTTAAGGTATGCTCGGCCAAGTACTTCTCAACAAAGTCAGGGGATGTAGTTGGAATTCTGTATTTGTTTTGTCTTAAAGCCTCGGTATCAATAGCTCTACTCAAATCATATCCATTGGAAGCCAGTGTGAATACACAAGAAAGATAAAGTTGCAAACATTGAGCCGCAACTTGTCTGATATGAGGATGTGTGTTAAAACATAACTCGTTCAATTTTAAAATAAGTTCATGAGAACACTTAAAGTCTGGATCCAAATTTCCAAGAAAAGAATGGGTAAATTCCAAGGCAAATAAAAGAGTTTTCCAATGGGATTCGTTCAAGTATTTAACCAACTCCTTATCGTGCTCGGGAATCTTGGAAATGTAAGCTTTTAACTTGATTTTGTGACGTTCTCTTCTCTTTGTAATCTCCTGTGAAACATCTTGAGATGGTTTGATTGACTCTAAAACGGCCTTGTCAAGTATATTAAATGTAACGTTGATTCCCATACTTTGAGAAAACGTTTCTATTAATGACTCTGCAAGCGAGCTAAGGGCATGCTTGTCGCTCTTCAAGGCTTTGATTACAATGGTAAGAAATTTATCACCATTTAAGAATGCCTTTCGAATATGAGATTGCAAAATTCTTAGCGCCATAACTCTCATTCCACTTTCGGCTCTTTGTAAGTCTCCACTTTCTAGGGATTTCAAAACATCAGCTACAATCCAATCTACAATATGTCCTCTAGATTTGAGAAGACCCTTAACTGCGGATTCGAGAGATGATTGTGCAGTTCTGCAAATATCAGGATAAATAGAAACAGATGCAGTCAAAACATCAGAAATCAACAGTTTGTCAATCTCTGTGAACTTTTTGGGGCCACAATTGTGATAGATTCTTGTATAATGATACAGAGTTGCACGTTTTGCCAAAATGGGTCTGGGATATTCTTTCTTCAGACCATCAATTCTGTATTTTCCAGATTCAAATTCATATGCATTGGTAAAACTTTCACCAATCTTAGCAGTTCTTTCAATTCCCACATCGGCAAACCATACCTTATATGCAAACAGAAGGGCTTTAAAGGATGCAATATCGTTTTCTCTGTTCTTGGTCATATATGAATGAACTTCATGAAGAAAATGAGCAACTTCAATATGAAGTTTGTGGATTTGAATGTATAATGGATCGTTATGGTTGTTTTCAAAAAAATATCCAGTGGAGTATTCTCGGAGTTTTTTCAGGTCAATACCATCGTCATCAAAATCAGCTTCTCCATCATCTTCAGCACTCCTTTCATCAATTAAAACCTCTTCTTCGTCTCCAGACATACTCATATCAGACATTGCCTCAAACTCATCTTCAGCATCGGCATCGGCATCGACTGGATCGTCCTCACCACTGGATTCGCCCTTTATAAATTCGGCATTGGCTTGATCAGCGTTTAGATTGTCTTTGTTGACAGCAAACTCGTTGCCGTAATAATCTCTGAAATGGGGGTCAAGAAGCATTGACATGCCGGAAGTTGCTGTTCTAATATATGTAATGTTACTAGAGAGAACATCTGATACTTCAGTTATAGAGTCAGTATTAGTTGACTGATTAGATATAATTTCCCTAATGTTTTTAATAGACTTATCAACATGAGCCTTGTAAAGCTTATACGAATATTCTACACCTTCTCTTGAGATGCTATACCATTCAAACTCCAGCTTCTGAGGATCTAGTCTTTCACCCCAATTTTTCAGTGTTACATCTTTTCCTGCAACCTTTTCAAATCTCTTAGGAATAATGCCAAAATCCTTCACCATAGTTAAGGATAAAGATATAAGGGCATGGTGAATTGTGTTGGAGACATGGAATATAATTGAGCCTTTTGTGTGATCTCTTAAAAATAAAGTAAGCTCTAGGATTTCATCTTGAAACTTTAGTACTTCTTCATAAGCACTACTCAATGACATATTCAAAATGGATAAATACCAAATAAGTGTCCTGTCTCGAGGTAAAATTTCAGTGCCACTTCTAGTCGATCCAGCACCGTTTTCCAGAATTTCGGTTTCAATGTTGGCTTTTAAAATTGGAAAAATGCGCTTGAAAGCATATTCGGGGTTGTCTTTAACAACAGTTGAGCAAATCAATGCAATAGCATCAGTAGCAGAATAGTATACATTGTTTGAAATAAAGTCCAGAAGCCTTGTTAAGACTGTTTCATAAAGATCTGGAGGAAGAGAAGCCATAACCGCACTAAAAGTAGGACTTAAAAGCATAATAACGTTTGATTCCTGAGATGCCCTATGTTTGTTAGAAGATGGGTCCGGTAAATTTTCAAGTAAAGTGAAAATTCTTTGAATAAATTCAATAATAAACTCTCTAAACATGTATGTAGATGATTTCCAAATCATTTCTAGGAGTTCTGGTTCATATTGAGGAAGATTTGTAACTGTCATTTTAAACTCATCTTCACCACTCATTTCACTTTCTTCATTTGGAGCCGAATCGCTGTCAATCAAGGCAAGTTGTTCAAGATAAGCAACGTCATTAGAAATATATTGCATTGCAAGACTTCCTTGATCATCACCAGAAAGATCCCAAAATGGAGCATTTAGAGCAGCAGCTTGTATGAAAGTAAGCGCTTGAAAAGTCTTGTTAAGATCATTAGCATCAATTCCTGGAAGTGAAAGTGTGAGAAGAGCTGTTAAATGAATAGCATATCTAGGCTGTTGAGTAATTATTCTGGTAAGAACGCTTAGCACTTTCAGGGACGACATTGTTCTATGAGTTTCAACAACACCTTGCAATGAAGGATAAACCTCCTTCAAAACAAAAGGAAGAATCAAATCTGGCGATATAATGGCTAAGTTTTGAATACAAGATAGTGCACTTTGGAGTGCGGTATTGGACTTTGAATGAATACTCATCAAGGCAACATTACGCAAGGCAATAACAAACCTGTCACGAACCTTTTGTGTGAGTTTTCGATCTTCAGGAATAAGATCTAAGCCCGTTTTTTCGGTGTTAATTCTAAAAACCATATTTTCTGCAAGCATCGCAATCAGAGCTGTAATGGAGTAACTCCAACTACCGTTATTGGATGGATGAAAAAAAGTTTCAATTGAATGAATAAAGTTTTCAAGTTGTTCCATAATGCCATTTGGTTTAAGACACTTTTCTCCAGCCATCGAAAAAACAATAAGCTTAGATATATCGTAAACTGTCTTTGATTTTTCCGAGGACTTTCGACTAGACATATCCTGTTCAGTAAAGACATATGGAGATCCACCCTGAGAAACTGAAATTTCCAAAACTCTTAAAAAGTTGGTAAACATAAAAGATACTTGCTCTTTGGTGAATATACCGTTTTCGTCAAATTCCATAAGAGGGGATTCCAATGCGTCAATTGCAATGTCAGCAATTAACCTGATAGCGCATATGTCATGATACAAAGAGCAATTGACAAGTTTCCATAAATGAAAAATTGTGGGCAAGTATGTTTTGTGTGTAGTGTCAACAGGATCAAGCTTTGGGTTATTTGGAAGAAATGGTGAAAGTGTTCTAAGAATGAATAAGGCTTGTGATGACATCAATTGAAATTTGCTGACCTAAATTTTTTCAGTTAGCATTGGATCACTATAATCATGAGAAAGAGAAAAAATAAATAAATGCAAAACTTACAATAGGTAATACTTCTTCGTAGAGTTGTTTGGTTTCATTAAAATCGAAGAAGGATCGAGCTGTGCAAGCTAAACGGCACAAGTGCGTTAAGGATTTAGGAAGAGAAAACTTGAAATGATCACCTTCTCCAGGAATGCTTCTTTCTTTAATAGCTTTAATTAATGGCCTAGCTCTAAGTTTGAGATCACTTGGCCTAACATGTCGAAGAAAGGCCTCATGGTCACAAAGCCAAACAAATGTGCTAATGATTTTTTCTAGAGTGTGTCCCTCGATATCTGACAAAGCCAATTCGTAATACAATCTAGCAAGTTTGATTCTAGTTGACAATGGCATGTCAAATTTTAGTTGCATCCAAGAGTGAAGCTCACGAGTCCAATGAAGAACTGTGGAATAAACACTGGACGCAACGGTATAATCGGTATCAAAGGACTTCAATGCGATATATAGGTTATTTATAATATGATCAAGATGCGCCAGTGTATCTTCAACTGACTCCGTTTTATATGGAAGTAGCTCTCGGTAGGGAAATGTTCTTGGACGAATTCTAAAGACTTTATTGAAATCTGGCCGTTCATTCTGATCCTGTAGATCGTTGACTAAAGGGATAGTATCCGCCATTTTGAAGCAGATACGGTTATTGTAATAATAATATAATTTGCTGATAAATTTAGATGCAAGAGTATAAGCAATATTTGGAAGATAAGTTAAACTAAAAGTGACAATTTGAAAAAAGTTCAATAAAATAATTGGGGAAAAGTCAAGTGTATAAATATATTTAGTGGCAATTAATCACTGAGAAAGTTGAGATATAGTCATCCACAACACAGAATTACCAAAACAACTCAGAGAGTAGAGAAATGATTCAAGTAGCGATAAAACACAGAAATATGATTTCCTTTAAAATAATTTCCAAGAAGCGTTGGCAAAACAGTCTGAGTTATACGGAGTAGTGGATCTTAGATCAGGAATTGGATTGTATATACTGCTTGTAAAATGGTGGTTCTGAGTTAGGTTTTATTAATTGGACCCCAACTGATAAAAACTTTTTAAGTCACTATCAATTACACAACCATAATCTATATAATAATATCTGAGTCTAATTATATCTTCCAATTTACCACTATAAATCACTATTTGGACCAAACCTTCAACACTTTACTAAAATTATGACTTCTTCAGTATTATCATGATGACGTCAGTTTTTATTTAGTTGTTTGCAATTTTTTTTTTTTATTTTTTTTTATTTTTTTCTGCGCGCCTTATTCAGGCTAAAAGAATACAACCATTTGAATGTAGCCCAGATACAGTTTTAACGCTAGTAATATTTTTTATTTTTATTTTTATCTTTTGTTCACCATTCACACCTTTTAACCGCAATATCAACTATGGATCCTGACTCGTTAACTACTGATTCTGGAACCTTGATAGGAGAGGAAGCTACTACCTTAGACTTGACTACATTTCCCATAAACATATATGAAAGACTTTGCAATTTTCTTTCATCAAAAGATATTATATCTCTTTCTCAATGCTCCCAGTCTCTCCGCAAGCTATTTAAGTCTTTATCTTTTAAATATATTATTTCTTTTCAAGCACTCTCAGCAATTAACAGGAAGCTCTATCGACATGATGCCAATCCAAGATACAGATTTGTTGACTTCGATGTTATTTCAGCTCCTTATAATTATCCTTGGTTTGATAAAAGATATGTTAGTAAAATTATACTTTTTTGCAACATTAAAGAGTTCAGAAGATTTGTTTTACCTTCTTTGATACCATCAGAAATATGCCCTAGCCAATACCCTAGTCTAGTACATGTTACAGCTCAGCTAAAAACCGATGACAGGTATCTCTATCCTTTACCGTTCGCATTAGATGGCATTGATCATCCTTTGAATCCTAATACAAAAACCCCCAATTATTTATTAAATTGCCCTATAGCCAACTTAAAATTACTTAGTCAACCATTGCTTCAGCCTGATCAATTGGACAAAAAAGGGTATAGAGAGCCACGTTTGATAGATACGTCACGCATTGGTAGCAGGGGAGAATATATTTTTGATGATGATTATGCTAATGGTGCAGAACAACAACTTCTAAACCCTACTGGCAGAAATGGCTACATTCCCACATTCGACTTTAAGGTTTGCACTGTAGACTTTGTTGGATATTTTATCAAACTTGGAATTCTAGCATATTCAATTACAACACTTGAAATCAAAAGTCTAGAAAATGATATTTTTGAATCTTTTAACAATGACTTTGAGTTTCCCCCTATGACCAGGTTCCCTAATCTTGTAAAATTCTTGTTAAGACTACCTAATAAAGTGGAAAAAAAACATTATATTTCTATTATGCTTCAGTTGAAGAGATTGTTATACTTAAAATCAGTCTCGTTATATTTTTATATGAGATCTCCACATATTATAGATACAGTTCGTTTTCTTCCAGCAACACTTGAGAATTGCGAGGTAACGTTAAGTTCTTCAGCCATATATACAAAACGCATTAACACAATAGATATAGACACTTTCGGTCTTGCAGAATATGAATACCCACAAATCACCCATCTCAATATTGAAGCTGATAATTTTAGGGTGAATTTAGCTGTAGTAGTCGCATACCTTAGAAAAATAAGATTAGATCCAAGAAGGCTCAAGAGATTAAAATGTATTGGTTTCAATGTTGGAAATGTCATGGAGAATATTTATATTTCTACAACCCCAAAAAGTATTAAACATCTTTCTCTTCAAGTATATGATTGTGTTCAAACTTTAAAAAATGGTTTTAAGTTTGCTTCTTTAGATTTGTTTATTAATTTGACTGTTTTAAGTATTGATCTCACCCTTTGCAAATATTACCCTGGTCACTATTGTATTAGCCAAGTGTCAGAGCGCAAGATTGCACGAGAGGTTCACAAAATAATATTTCCATTTTGTAAAGTGGCCAGAAGACAAGAAAATCTAGAAACAATATTGAGAGCTCAAAAATTTTCAAATACACTTGTACAAGATGAAAATTCTAAAGCCTTGAATGCAAAAGATATTCTAGGTATTGAAGACTCAACGGTGGCTGATCGAATATATCAATCTCTCTATGGCCCGTCGATGGATAAAATTCCGATTTATATGATACCCATAATGACGCTTGTTTTTTCAAGAATGCCTACATATTCTTGTCTAGATAAGTTAAAGGTACCTTCATTGAGAAGAAACATTATTAATACCGTATATACAAGATACTCAGTTGTCGAAAATGTCTTAGAGTCCATTATAAAAATGAAACACCTGAAATATCTAGGTCTGTTTAACGCAATTGACTTGTATACCTCTCTTCGGTTCATACGTCTAGTTACTAATAATACGTTTTATCATAATGCTGATAAAAAAGAATTTTCCACAAATATTCAAAAAATTTTCTACAGCGAAGGGCCGTTACAAAGTAGACTCAGAAAGAAAATTTATGATCCATACTGGAGTGAATTTCAAGCATATATATACCCTGTAGAGTTTCAAATGATAGAAAATATTGAAATAAACGAGACAAGTAACATATCACCTTACTTCCGGTGTTTGGACTTGGAAGGCTATAAGAAAAACTATACTTATTGTCTTGTAAATGATGCTAATTACAAAGTTGCTGAAGATACTGAAGCGAATAATAATAATCTTGATGGTACAGAAACTGCTGCAAATGAAGCATTAAATAATGACAATCAAGGTGCCTCAACAGGGAGTAGTAACGAGAGTGACGATGAAACTAACTCAAACTTGAGAATATCTAGCACGTCAGCAGCTGGAGCTAATAATGATATTGCCAACAGTACCAATTTTTTAGCAGAAACTGATACCATAGAAAATCGAAAGACATTATCCCAGTCTTTTGATATGCTTTGCGAGCGCAGAAATAAGCTTTCCGCTAGCTCTTCAAAAAAAATTGATCTAATCAAAAGTCTTACGAGACCCAAAATCACGTATCGAAATGGTTTTTATATACCAGCAAATAATGATGAAGCCAAAATCTTAAAGTTTCATGAAACCAAAAATATTCAAAACAATAAAATTGCTCACATTAGAGATAAAAATTCAAAGACATATTTCCCCATTACTTGGAAAAGTTCAGATGAGATGCTTCCAGATAATATACAATTGCATAAAAAAATGTTCGAATTTTAATTTGTTATGTATCAATGATTTTGTTAAATAAAGCGGCGAACTTCTTATAATAAGCATACATATATAAAACTTAATAAATGTTGGAAGAAAAAATATGGGGTTTATTTGAAGCTTGAAATTGATTGTTTTGATATTTCCTTATTTAGATTAAGTAAAATAAGAGACTGTAAGTTTTAAAATTAACTAGTTTTGACTGAAAATAAATATCAATTTTTTTTTAATTATATTTAACATCATGGCTGATTTAGATTGGTGATGAGACGATAAAAACAAGGGTTGATTTGAAAACAGTCGTAACAAGTCCAGCCAAGTGTTATTCTGGTAAGCATAAAATGCACATTGTTACATATATACAGTCATTGTATGACAATAAATTTTTAACAGTTGTTTGGTATTTGTTTTGTTTGTTTTTCTTATTATTTATTTTTATTATATTTGTTTGCAATTGTTGAATCGACGTTGAAACACTATAGTACTATAGTAATTTCATTAAATGTTTGTTTGGAAATGCTGATAAATTAGGTATTGTGCGGCTGGATCCCTTAAACGCTGAATTTTTTAAATAGAATTGATATCCTAGGCCAAAATACAGCAAGAGATAACGGTTTCGCCATTGATTTTATTAGAAACAGAAAGAAAGCTAAAAAAAAAAAACAACGTTGTATAATCATATAAAATAAACTAAATCTCCTTTAAGTTTTAAACTTTTTTTTGTCTCTCTTTTTCTTTTTTGTACTTTGTTAACAACATTTATCGTGTATTCCATCTACCGACTGATACGTCAAATTTACTAAAACAAAAATATCTACACTTAATAGCAAGTATTAAACTATGACAATCTACCCTCAAGCCCCCTACGTTCGGGAATACGACGTTACCTCTAAACAAGATGTTTTGGATTGTATTGGAATTTTGGCATTATTTCTTCAGAGCGGAATAACTAGAATTCCTCAAAGTTCAACTTTACACAATCTGTCTCTTACAAGAGCAAATCTTTATAAGGAGCCCAAGACTAAGCATTTCATCCATGGTAAGAGAATCAGCTCAGCACCTCTTACATTTGGTGGTCATAGCTATCTACCTGACAGTTCAGCTTTTCTTGCATCAAGCCTGGATGACCCAAAAACTCCAACTGTTGATGACAAAAACAAAGAAGAAAACGTCACAAAAGGTTTTGAAGAGCTATCTT
This sequence comes from Magnusiomyces clavatus CNRMA 12.647, assembly GCA_000817185.1. Taxonomy (NCBI): domain Eukaryota; kingdom Fungi; phylum Ascomycota; class Dipodascomycetes; order Dipodascales; family Dipodascaceae; genus Magnusiomyces; species Magnusiomyces clavatus. The sequence goes on from CBXB010000080.1 coordinate 14,514, forward strand.
ATGATTTTTCAATTACGGACAAAAACGAAGCAAACAGTATAATTGAGAAACCCTCAGCTCTGATATCACCAATCACTACACAAAACATTTTATCTTTAGAAAACGAAGAATGCTTTATTGATCCTGAAAACATTAGCGGCAACTATGAAGAAGAATGCAATTTTTTTGCCAATAGCTTTGGAGAAACTCTTTTTCCACCTAAGAGCACAGATGACGATTTTTTTTCTCAAGACGGCTTCAAAAGACATATAAGCACCAACTTAAGCAACATTACGGCCCAAAAAAGGGATTTTAGCACAAATTTTTTTGACGACACTATTTCGACAAACACTGAAGTTATGACTAAAGAACAAAACAATGAAGATAATGCCTTTTTGCAACAGCCAAAAACTCCTGAAGATAAAGTCACCTTTTTTACTGGTCCATATCTGACACCCGTATCTACCAGTAAAAGAGGATTAGGAGAAGAAGACTCAACACTAAGAATTGCCAAACGAAGAGAAAGACAGCAATTGGATTCGCCATTTAGAACACCAACACACAAAGCAACCGAAGGAATTCATAAGAGTTATCAAAAGCAGCCACTTAGTAGTCGTAGACAGGCAACTTCTCAGTTATCATCTATTATGATAACACCAACAAAAAAGAGAATAAGTAGTGTCAGTGCAAAGCATTTTCCCAATCTTAAAAAATAATATGATTGGATCTTACAAACACCCAAATAAGGTGTCTATTTTATGTGTAGGTCTGATCAATTTGATGTTTATAAATGCATTTTATTATAATATTGTATTAGTTGTATAGTTTTAATAAAAAAATATTTGTTTTAGATAATCTGAATAATTGATTTGATCCAATGTATTGCATTTGCAACAATTAAAGTAACATAATTGTAGCACCTGTTATGTCATGTGACAATGTTCATCTAGGTGACTGTCTCTTCATTTTATTTCCGCTTTCGGAAGTGCGCCCTAATATACATTAATAACCCTAACAGTTTGAAAATTTTTGTAGTGAGTAACTCAACACACATCACATATACGCAAAACTTCCCTGAAGCTTTTTTTTCCCTCCTTTTTCCTACTCTTGTCTTGACCAACGACATCCATAGTATCTCGACACAGCACATATACAAAAATGGCTCCAAAGAACGGTAAGCGTGGTTTTCTTATGATCGTTCACTCTTTATTCCATGAGAAAATGTGTCTTGTTGTCTTTTGATATTTCATGGATTGTTATTAAAAAGTGGAATAAGAAGTCTTGTTTGATATCGATATTTTCATTTCAAAACTTTCGACAAAAAACGACAATATAATTTTCTAACAACGGTTTTAATGCTCATCAACCAGATATTTTTCCATCATTCAAGCTACTTGATTGATTGATTAATTGATTAATTAATATTTTTAATTTTTGCACTGAAAATTATCCTATCATATCAACATGTCACTTTACCTATTCTTAATTTGATAACAATGTGAAATCTTTAAAAGATAATCAAGATTCGGCATTTTTTTAATTGAATACTGAGTGAGTAGTTTTTTATGTTTCGTTTTACTAATTTATTTTTAATAATCGTAGAAAACGTTACCCTTGGTCTTCAAGCTCGTGAAGGCGAACTTGTTTTTGGCGTTGCCAGAATTTTTGCCTCTTTCAATGATACTTTCGTTCATGTCACTGATCTTTCTGGCCGTGAAACCATTGCTCGTGTCACTGGTGGTATGAAGGTTAAGGCTGATCACGAAGAATCTTCTCCATACGCTGCCATGTTGGCTGCCCAAGACGTTGCTGCTAAGTGCAAGGAAGTCGGTATTACTGCTCTTAACTTTAAGATCAGAGCTACCGGTGGTACCGGTACCAAGACCCCAGGTCCTGGTGCCCAATCCGCTCTTAGAGCTCTTGCCAGATCTGGAATCAGAATCGGCCGTATTGAAGATGTTACCCCAGTTCCATCTGACTCTACCAGAAGAAAGGGTGGTAGACGTGGTCGCAGACTTTAATTGTTATGTATACTTATATTGTTATGTTTTGACGAAAATAAAGCTTTCTTTTGTATAATTAGGGAAACTTAATTTATGGTATTTTAAAAAGTTTTTATTGATCTTTTATTTAACTGTAAAGATAAGGAAAGTGTTTTCCGGGTTTTAGAAGTTCTGGTGAAAGCTTGGTGGAAAAGCCGGGATCTAAAACCGAGTTGTCTTTAGTAGAGCTAGTTAGCCTTTTGTGCCAAAAAGCGTGATTTAAAATTTTGCCATTGAAGGTGGACTACGATGTTTGGCACAACTGAAAAAATTATTGTTTGTCTCCTTGCTTACTTAAAATCCCCTTTAAAAAAATTAATCTCGGTAGTTGGAAATTTTTTGATTTTTTTTTTCTTTTTTTTTTTTCACTCATATAAAACACATTCATACTGCTGAATCTCGCTCTTTTTTTCATTTCTATTTTCATTTTTTTATGTTTGCCTGATTGGATTCTAAATCATTTATACAATCAGATATAGCAGACTCAAGAGATGAAATTCTCAATTAGTTTTACTCTATTGGCGGCAAGCCTCTCAGAGATAACATCAGCAGCACTTATCTTTGCCTCAGTGCCAGCAACTACTACTACAGAATCTGTTTTCTCAACTACTAAATCAATCTCTACCCCTACAGTAGCCATCGAACGACGAAATCCTATTGAAGACGAAGAAATAATCACTACAGCTGCTCCATTAAAGCCATGGCTACGAACTCATGTCTTAGAAACTACTACAGTTGTAGAGCTCATCACTCCTACTGTATGGGAAGGGGTTACTTTCGCAGCTCAACCCAAAAGCAATCTCAAAATAGCGCCTCCATGGTTGAGTTTGGAAAAAAATGGTCGAATCAAGACTATTACTCCTAAAACAAAGAACGGAATTACCCATAATGCCAGTCCCGAATACGGTACATGGTTTCAAGAAGAGGTAACTAAAACCATCAATCTCAAGACTGTTGACGGAATCAAAGAAGATAAGATTCACGAAGAAATTGTTTTTGTTGAAGAAGACACTGCAGACAGACTTCTTAACCCCATCATTCGATGTACACCTGAACGCTACTTTAAAAAGAAGAGAAGACCATATGACGTTAGAAGTGATCCATTTTGCACACCTAAAGAAGGTGTCAATCTCATCATGGATGAAGTTTACTGGGTCACCTGGTACACAAAGTATTTTCCAGATGCTGAAAAAGTTAGACTGCATTTGGCCTACATTGAAAAAAATAAATATGGTCATGTAGGTAAGCGTGACATAATACCCCTAGAGGAACAAGAAGGCTCTCTTAACAAGAGAGACTCTGAAGACGCATTTTGGTCTAGTGAATGGATTCCCAATCTCGATGGCGTCTATCCCCTTCGCATTTTAGATGAATTTTTTATCGACGCCCCCGTCCATGACGTCATGTTGACTATTCAACCAGACACTGTCGAAGACGAAGACTTTAATTTGGTCAACGGTACGTATCTTAAAATCTACAGACAATCACTTAAGGTCAAGACCCGAGAAAAACTCAAAGTTGAACAATCCAACAACGACAATGCTTTGTATGTTGCCATGACAATCCCAACTATTATGGTTGTCGTATTTTGCGGTTATTTCATTGCCAATTATTACTTTAAAGATAACAGAACTTGGAAAAAGGTTAGAGCCAGATCAAGAAGAAAGATTTTTAGCGATCCAAGATATAACAGACTTCCATCAAACACTTATGAACTCAGTTAAACTGTATAATCATATCAATAACAAAAATCATTAACTTGATTAAAAAAAGTCTAGTAATTTTGATTTCACTATTGTCACTAATGGTTTACTTATTACATTTGGTTTTCTTTCTCTTATATTTCTATGCATATTCTTGTAATTTCTAAATGAATATTATTGTTTGTATTTGTTTATTTTTTTTCTATATTTTATTTCTTTTCTTCCAAAAGCTGATTCAATCAAAGGATTTTTGAAATCTCTTATATGATGGTGTTTAATCACTTGAATAGAAGTTTTATTACTCATTAATCCTATAATAAAAAAGAATATATATATATATTCTATCAGCAAGATCAATATTTGCCTAACTGAAGACTTCTTGTTTTTTTTTTTACAGTTCTATTAACTGGAAGACAGATACGAGGCTAACATTTTTTGATATTATTCAGGGTGATTGTAGAGTAAACTCATGATCATATATAGAAGTTTTTGTTTCATTTTAGGAATTAGTATATTATTACAGAATAGACTCCGTAATTTCATTATATTATGCTTATTTAGTCAGCTCTATACTTGTAGTATCTTTTACCATAATAAACAAAAACTTTTCATTTGCTCAAACATCAGATTTTCTTTTGTTTTTGGCAGATTCTTTTATCAAAAGACTACTTTATTACTATCTTTTCCCTGCTTTTTCTGATATTCATTTATGCTCAAGTTTGTGGTAAATGTGGTATATTATCTTTAGTTACTAAATCTTTGTTTGATTCTAATGCTCTACTAATAAATCACAAAGTTGTATCTTACAGAATTAAGATAATATCTAAAAAAAACAGTAAAATAAGCAACAACAATGTGATTTCATTTGAACTTAGCAAAAAAGGCTTTAGTTTTTTCCTGGTCAATCTTGAAAATATTGATCAAACGTTTTTGTTTCAATTGTTATAGTTACCCGGTCTGACCCACTTTCAAACTGCCGGAATTCGTTTGCTTCCCAAAAGCAAGTGCCGAAAAGTGCAGCCGATAACTAATTTAAACTAGTTTATTTTTGTTTTTGTTACATGCTCCAAGTGTTTCTAATAAAAATCTATCTTCTATAATACTACCACTATCCGCACAGGCTCTTTTCGATATAAGGGAAATACATAACGGAAATGCCATGTATTCAAGACGAGCGTCGGCACAGTCGTCAGCTTCTTTAAACAGACGTCAAATTAACAATGCATATACAATAGAGCATAGAAGAAGTAGCTTTTTGAATTCACAAAACAGTCAACCAACGCTAGTAAGACAAGATTCCTTGAATTACGAAAGTAATCTATCTGAGTCGTTTGCACAAAAACAACAACTGCCTGATCCAAATGCGCAACTCACAAATACACGGACTATTTTACCACGGCTTTCAAATCGCTATAGGACAAATGAAGAAGTATCAGTCAAAGGACTCACTGTTACTCAGTCAAATGTCAATAATACGGCGACGGAAACAGGGGGTTGGCCTTTAAATGCAAACAGAGCATCACAGAATAGACATCAGCGCATTCATAAGCCATCAATGGACACTCTTCTAAATTGGCTCTATCGAATATCACTCGTATTTCTTCTTTTATGCTTTGCAAGTTTTGCAACATCTATGCCCATAGATCTCATTATCCAATCTCAAAGAACTGGTCAATACTGGAACGTAATCATTATTATTTGCGCTTACGCTATATGCGCTGTAATTGCCGTAATTATTGCTATTTTCAGAATAGTCTCAACTAGGAGATCATTGGCAATGATACCCCATCAGTATACTCCTGGATTGGCTGATATACCCATAGAATTTTACAGGAATATAAACGCGGAGCTAGAGCGATGTCGAAAAATTGCACTAAAGGCTCGACCAAGTTTTCGCACACCACCGATATACATCTCTCATCCCGGACTTATGCCCCCAAATGTGACAGACCGTGGTAGGCTGGCAGAGACACCATATGTAGATGTAATACAACTGGCCTCTGAAATGCTAGTGACAAAGGCTGAGTCGATCCATCCATCTTTTGCTCGCCCAGTTGGTATGCCGTTTAGGGAATATGTGAATATGCTATTCAACTTTTCTATTATTGACATCTCAAGAGTTGTGATAGATGATTTTATAGAGCAGTATGAGCAAGCAAGATTTTCGGGAAAGCTTATCACGGAAGACCAATTTTGTGATTTAATGGAGACATATCGAAAAATCATGGTCTCAATGAGATTTTATAATGCACAATCTGATGATGAAACTCCCTTGACTAGGAGAAATACTAATGACCATAATACTGGTATATACTATCCACCAAGTTCCAACTATCCAAAATCACAATATTCTTTGAAATCGCAACATCCAAGTGAAGTAATTTATCCTTCAAACGACTCGATTCAACTTGGCAAAGCTTCCCAAGATGATGCTATCAATGATGAATTGGAACTCAAAAAGGTACTGACTAATATATCTCAAACTACAGGGCCATACTTTAGAGACCCATTTACATTAGACACTAATAACCTCCATTTACCAACAAACAAACCTTCTACTGCACTTCAACATTCAAGCATTAGTCGGTCATCCATATCTATGGGATCAAAGGCTAATTTGGATAGTCGCAGAAACTCCAAAGTCAACAATGATTTACAAGAATATAAATGGGATTCAAGATACGAGAACGACCGTCAGTCTTTTCTTGAAAATATGGCTGCTTTATCTCGTCAAATATCAAGAGGAAAAGCTAGTTTAAAAAGTGTTGGAAGTAGTAGAAGTTTTAGAAGTGAAAAGAGTGCTAAAAGTCATAGAAGTCTTAGAGCTTTGACCTCTAGTATTTTGAAAAGTGTTTCGCATCAAAATCACAATCATCTTCAAGTTTTCAGACATAAGAATGCAGATGATAATTATGATGATTCTGAATCTGTAAAACATCATCATTTATCAAGAAGAGACAGCGATTCTTCCATTGTAATCCACCCTGTAACCCCCAAGCCTTCTGGATCACCAAATCTTGCTTATAGCTCAGTTCCTCTTCTCACACCACAGATTCATACAAATCCATTGAACGCCGAAAACTTGGCACTAAGCTTTGAAGAAGCATCACAAGGGGCACAATTAGGTCACACGCCAGTCATGGACAACCTTCACTTGGTAAGAACATCATCAAGGAATGCAGCCCTGAGCGCGCCCAACAGCGTTTACAATTTCTACCTTCCTACTAGTTCGAACCAAGCACCGTACTACTCAGTTTCAGATAGAGCCCAAACTACAGGGCAAAACACACCCAGCAACTTTTATGACAATCGTCATCTTAGGCCATATGATCAACAGTCAATATCAATAGCACAGTTAGCTGAAAGTCATCATAGTCCCCTGCAGCGAGAACTTTCATCTGCCTCAGATAGTTTTGAAACCTCAAATTTCAAGCAATTCCAACATTTGCATTTCCAACACTCTCGGCCACATAGCAATATTAGCATATCCTCTCAACAAGGCGGCAGTTCTTCAGAGCATGGTGATCAGCATCAATCTCAAAAACCAAAAAAGCCCATAATTAAGTCTTCTTTCTATTCTACCAGAACTAAATCCTTATCGCACAGTCATGAAGATACAACACGATTGCTCAATCGCAGCAAATCAAACAGTACCACAGGAAGACCCGATAACGAAAGCAACAGCAATATAGCAGATATTGAAGTTTCCAAAACAAATGGAAACGGTGATGATAATAATGATAATAATGATAATAATGATAATAATAATAGTGACACTTCAAGTGTGATCTGGAAACCTGCAGTTATCAATCAATTGGATTCACAAAAAGAGTCGAGAACAAGACTATTTTCAGGATCTTATCACCATTTCTTACTAAACCGAAAAAATCCAGTTACACTCTTATCGCCGTCCTTTTCTTCATCTGATAATACGACAATCAACAACAACATTCACGATAATGCACAAGGCCATATTCCTTTAATTAAAATTCGATCTTCTTCTACATCTACGAATTCATCATCTTCATCATTTACAAAGCAGCAGCAACAACAACAACAAAATATTGCTTCTTCTTCAGCCTTGCATCTCTCAAATCAAAAAAAAGTGGCACTGCCAACATCTAAAGCGGCATCAACTCACCAAAACGATAGTGGCAAAACGACTACAAATTTTTTTGGAAATAGAGTAGTGACCTCATCATCAACAAGCGTTAGAAGAGGAGAATATAATGATAATAATGCCCATTTGAGACATTCGACTTCATTTGATTCTTCTTCCTCTTCCAATAATAATGATTCTTCAGATACTGGAAGTGTAATTATCCATCACAGACATTGAGTAATCCTCCTCTATATAACATTTATCTTTTGTACTTTTGTAGAAATATTATTTTTTACCCTAAAAAATATAAACAATAACAGTGTATTGCTTTCTGTATAAAATAAAAATAAAAATAAAAAAATGAATAAAAAAACAAGGTTACAAAAATTTTAATTATGAATAGTATATAAGATCTGAAACAGAAAAACAAAATAAAATAAAAATAATGAGTGTTGAAAAATGAGTCGATATGGTGTTTGTTGATTTCTTATTTTTATGTCGTAGAAATATTACACCAGGTATCAAATATATATATATATATATGTATTATCTTAAACTAAGATTTAATATAGTTTTTTTATCCTTTTTTTTTAGATATCAATTAAACTCTGGTTATTGGAACTAGTATGCTGTTGTTGTTGGTTTTGATAAGCTTGCTGTGATTGCTGAGCATTACCAAAGCCGTATCCAGTGAAGGCAGGCTGAATAGGAGTATTATTAACCATTCCAGTGTACTGAGAACCAATAAATGGATTGTTGGTTGGAGGCTGAGCGCCGCCGTTGTATTGTGCTTGATATCCGGTGCCTTGAGAATTGATGAATTGCGTACGTGTGTGATGAGCTGGTATACGAACATCACCAGTATTGCCAAATGTGTCAAGGCCATTGCCTGTAGCCAATAGTGTGTTAAGTTCCTCCATATGTTGAGATCGTCCAGTGCTAACAGGTTTAAGAGTTTGCTGCTGTTGCTGCTGCTGTTGTTGTTGATATAATTGTTGTTGTCTTTGCTGTTCTTGCTGTTGCTGGAATAATAATTGCTGCTGTCTCTGTTGTTCTTCTAGTTGTTGCTGTCTTTGAATTTCTTCTAAGGAAGGTTGATTAGAGAACGAACTAGTAGATTGACTGGCTAGTTTTGCAAATGGGTTGTTTGATCCGGTTTTCATAGGGGCTAACGGCTGTTGTTGTTGTAATTGTAGCTGTGGTTGAGGGTATTGTAAAACGCCAGTCTGTTGTGGATTCATTTGAAAGCCAGTTTGCTGTGGCTGTTGAAATCCTGTGTATTGAGCTTGAGGCATGCCAGCATACATGTTTTGGATATAACCTGTGCTGATGGGTTGTTGGTACATTCCGGTAGATGCGCCATAGATGCCATTTTGACCGGTAATATAAACTGGTTGGGCTGTGACTTGATATTGAACTTGAGGCTGTGAAGGTTGAGAAAAGTCAATAAGGTTTTCGTTTTGTTTTGGAAGTTGAAACGCAGCTTCCTGTTCCATTCGTCGTTGTTCCTCTTCTTCTTTGCTGAGCATAATAGCTTTACGTATATCCTCATCTTCCTCAGGATTTTGATTCTTTCTGCGACGTTCCTCTTCTTCTGCAGTAAGTCTAGACTCTTCTAAAGCTCTTTTTAATTCCTCATCGTCAGGATCGCTTGGAGGAAGTCTGCTTGGGCGTCTTTGACGGGAAGAGTTTCTAGAATTTCTAGAGTACCTGTCTTGAGATGGAGCATCAAGATCGTCAAATTCGCTATTATATGTCCGACCGCGTCTTGAGCCATTTCCTCTTTTTCGCTCTTGACGTTCACGTCTTAGTCGATCATCATCTCTCAATAATGCGGTAATATGTTTAGCTCTAGCACGGATATTTTGGCCTTGGTCCAAACCTGCATCGTCAACATACTGAAATTCACGAAGTGTCTTGATAATATATATATTGTCTTTAGCCCACAAAACAACGCTCTCTGAGCCATTTAACAAAAGAAATTCCAATACAGTAAGGGATTTCATGACATGCCTCCAGTTTTTGCCCTTGTCGTTTAATCTGTGGTTGAGCATGCCCATAATTTCTGGTACCTCATGATTTTCGTAAGTAAGACGAGCCAAATCGTGTAGCTCTTGTGAAGTTGGACCAACAGGATCGTTAGATGTAGCTAAAAATGACAGGTTGTGTTAGAGAACTTGGAATATAAGAGTAAAAAAAAAATAATCTTATGAGACAAAAATACATACCATTTCTAACCTTTACCTGGGTGTTTGTATAACCATTGGTAACATTTTTAATTGACCTAACAATGGATTTGGACATTTCAGGAGAGCAGGAATATCAAAACCAGACGAGAAATATGAAAATGTATATAAGGATATTATGATTTCAAATAAGATTTTCCAAAATTTGACAGTAGTCCAAATGGTAGTGGAAGGTTATAACTTAATAAATTACCAAGGGTTAAAGGAAAATAGAGGTAAAAAAAAAGTAATTTGTACGAATGTTGATAGAAAAGAGAAAGAAAAGCTCTAAACGAAGGTTTGTGAATTTTCTGCATGGTGGTAGAAGAAAAATAATAATTTCAGGTGATGATAACTATATTACATAAGCCCAAATGTAATTGCAACAACCCCCAAGCAAATTTTAAAAAAGCCTACTTTTCACTTCTCTGATTGGTTTGGAAAATTACCATCGTGCCGAACGTCCTAGTAATCGGCTGCTGCATCACACAACAAGAGAAAAAAGGGCATCGTCATAAATGTTTGTATCTATAGTTCTTTTCGCTTCTAATTTTAGCTCTTAATTCTCGCAAAATTTTGGGAATGTGATGTTTCCTACTACTAAAAAAGCTTATCAAAAAATCAAAAAATTATGCGTCACGAACAGGATTCGAACCTGCGCAGGTAAAACCCAATGCCTGAACTACTAACTGATAGCAGGGCATCGCCTTAACCACTCGGCCATCGTGACCGTTTTCAGAGTTAACGTAATTTTTGCACTATAAATAATGTATATATATATACTTTTCAACTAAAAAACTTTCTCATATTGTTAGGTTGACCTAATAAAAAACTAAGCTTTTTTGGAGGGATTGAGTGCAAAGAAAAACATTATTGATCTATATACAAATATAAATAATTTTAAACTCTAACTTTTATATTATTAAAAAAATATATATTTTGTTCTAGTATATTTGTTTGAGCCCTAATTTAAAGTTCTTTTGTTGACGTTAATGATGCGGCTGTGTCACTGTTACTAAATTGGTAACAGAAAAAATAATAATATATTGATATTAAATAGATTGCATAAAAGCTTGATAGTTACTAATAAATTTTCATACAAAACTTTTTTTGTTTTTTTTACCATCACTTTTTCGGCAAATACATTATATAATGTCTGAACCTCAACAAAATGATTCAAACGAAGCAGCACCCAACAAATTAAGGCCAAAAAAGATAAGCTTTAAAGTGAAACCAATAGGCAATAAGAATGCGAAAGCGGAGCCTAGGGATCCTAACCTAGTAAGGTCTCAGTTATTTGAAAAGGAAGATGATGATGGCAAATCAGAAACGGTTTCCGTCAAGGGGATTGATATATCTAAAGGGACAGCAATTGTAGATCAGGCTTCTAAATCCTCTAAACCAACGGAAACAAAAAAAGAACTTGTGATACCCGCACTGCCAAACCGTGACTGGAGAAACAACATTCAACGTCGACAAGGCGGTAGTAGATATCAACCTTCGCAAGAATTTGAAGCTGAATCCAAAGTCGAAATACCAAAAGAAGAAAAATTGACAATTGGACTAAACAAAGGTGTCAAAGGTATCGAACTAAATAATGAGGAAAGTACACTTCAAGAAAATTCAAAACAAGAAGAGGAAACAAAACCTAAAACAGAGGATGAAAAAGCAGTACTTGCATTGATTAACAGTGGTGTATCTTCTAATCCAACAGACGATATTACAATTACATCAGCAAATTCCTTATACAATCGAAGTGTAACATATGTCAACTCAGATGAAGAAAAAGACGAAGAGTTTGTGGAACCAATCTCTGAGGCCGAAGCTTTTGCTCGAGACGTGTCTTCAAGACCAGATGCCCCATCTCTAAACGCATACAACCGAATGCCTGTCGAAGAGTTTGGAGCTGCTTTATTACGAGGAATGGGGTGGAAAGGTCCTGAAAGTGATAAAACCAGAAACGACAAAACTCGCACAGTTGATATTGATGGAGCACTGCGGCGACCCGCATTTTTAGGCATTGGTGCAAAGCCCATGGATCTAAACGACGACATGAAATCATTGCAGCCGTCTACAGAAATTGGCGCTTGGGGAAAGAGTACAAATAAAAGAGATGATAGAAAATATGATCGCATCTATGTTCCTTTAATCAAAATTGATAAAGAAACAGGCGAACCTGTTTCAGAAAATGAAGAAGAGCATAGAATAAAAAATTTTAGTTTAGAAAAAAAAATACATAAAGATTCAAGAAGGGATACATATGATGATGACAAATATAACTCTAGAAAAAGAGAAATTGGCAGCAAAGAACGACGAAGTAGGTCTAAATACGAGGACGATGAAAAAGAATATAAACGGAAACGGATCTCAAAAGATTACGAAAGCAGCAGACGATCTGATTATCGAAGGTCAAGGTCTCCTAGTCCCGAGCGGAGCAGCCGAAGACACAGAGATTCCCGAGACTATCACAGAGAAAGAGACCGTCGCGATGATGACAGAGATCGTAGTGATATAAATCGTTACAAAGAAATATCAAGGGATTATGATAAAGATAGCAGAAACTATAGAAAAAACGGAGATCGTCACGATTATATTGAACGTGATGATAAATATCGAAACTCTAGCAGGAAAAATGACAAAAAGTATTCGCTTTCTAGCTCTTCTAAATATAAGTAGAATTGTACAGCGGTCTTTCTTTAATTATTATTATTTTATTAATCATGAATCTCAACTATATACAAATTACAAAATTTATTTTATTTTATTTTGTTTTAGATATCATTATTACTATTAACATCGTATTATCAATTTTATTATTGTTTTATGCAATTGCACCTAAACTTATCAAGAACAATTGAAGTGCTAGTTGTAAACTCCAAAATCCAACTTTTTTCATCCTCATAGCTCTAGCTTCGTCGTCCATGATGCTGGCTGCAAATGCATCGTAGACTGCAGCTGATATATCGTCCATCAATCTACTATCATAAACGGTCCAGCTTCCTTCAAAGTCTTCGTACCTTTTAATAATGCGGCAGTTGATAGGAATGTATGTATCTCGCGAGTTGATGTAGGCAACAATTGGTCTAATCAGGGCGTTGTTGATATATGTAAGTTGAGATGTAAATAATGGAACCACCGCACGTGCATTGTTAAGCTGAATACGATAGTCAATAACAACATATTTGCTATCATTAGAAGAGCCGGAGTTGAGAACTATAGCACTAGAATCATGCTGTGAAGAAAGCGTTTTAGCCTTTTTTTTCCATTCTCCTCCCTCAAAAACATAATCACCAATATCGAATCTTCTCCCTTTTTTTTCATTATTGCCATTATTGTAGTTGGTAAAACTGTCTTTTATGTCTCGCAACACTTGTTTAATGTTAAAATTTTCTTCTTCTGCTGGAAACATAATATCAGCAACCATATCGACATTACCACTTTCTATCCATCCAAAAGGCCCTTCAACACCCTTGTTCAAGTGGTCAATATTAACTCCATCGATTCGAAGTCTGTTGATTTTTTTCCAGGGGCTTTTTTGAAAGCCTTCGTCTAAGTTGGTTACAGCTTCTAATTGACGAGGGTGAATTGTAAAAAGAGAGTTGTCGTAGGTTCCTGACATGTTGTTTGCAGATATAATGTCGTAAAATAGCCAGTGTTTTCGTAGACGAGGAAGTTCACAATTGAAAATACTAACTTTGAAAGGTCTGAATCCATTGGGATTATATAGAGTGACTAAAGCATCTTCCATTTTGAAGTTTTCAATCTCAAAGTCACCTGGCTTGTGTTTGTTCTTATAATTCGTTGGATCATCATTTGGATCCCATTTAACAAACCTTCTGTCAACAACACCTCTAAGACCTTTGACTTCAATATCTTGAACAATACCACCTCCATTCATCCATTTTGAAACCGAAAGTGTTACTGAGACCGTATCTATTGTCAGATCAAACTGAGTGTAATTTCCAGAATCTATTTTAGAATTCTTTTTGTCAACTTTTTTGTCGCTATCATTATTTTCGGTAGTACTAGAACCACTCAAATCGTCTTTTTCTTCAGAAATTGACAATGCTGAAGCAGCAGCAGCGGCCTGAGAACCTTTTTGAAATCTATGATTACCACGATTAGGTCTTCTTGATACAAAAACCTTATTAAAGGAAATTACACCATCACTCCAATGTGGAACGATCGCATTCTCGAAAACAACAGTAAGTCCTGTTTCCCTGGTAATGAAATTACCAACCATCTCAGCAATATATTCCTGAGCAAAAACGGTATTCATGGCATATAGTAGGATTGAAAAAAACGTGGTAGTACCTAGTAGAATCCAAATAATATGTCCAACCAATATCCAGGAAAAAAAAGCGCTAATGTCATCCGTAGTGATTGGTCTAATTTGTTTAAAAAGTGCCCACCGAAAGTGAATGTTAAGCCTTCCAAGCCAGCTATCAGTTTTGGTCAATAACTCTTGTTTTGTGGGACGATTTCCAAGTTTTCGTGGCATCCAGGATGCCTCTTTATCATCGTTTGTTTGTGGCTGTCGGGGGTCATCTAATGTAGATTGACTTGATTTACTATCGTTATTAGGTTGTGCATCAGATGACGTTGACAAGGATGGCGAATTATTGATTACTTTTTCAGAACCGCTTAAGGAAACCTTATTTGGTTCATTAGGAAATGCAGAATTTATTTCATTATTTGGAGGGTATTGAGATGAGCTTTGAGGTTTGTTTTCGTGATTATTAGAATCGTGATAATAACGTCTTTGCCTGGTATTAATTTCTTGCAAAAACAAGGTGTGTAGGCCACCAGCTCTGTTTTTATCAAACGAGTGATATGATCGAAATGACTGAAAAATGCCTATGTTTTTCAGACTGGTATTTTTGGAGCTAGAAATTTGAATTCTAAATTGTCGTGTTAGAGCTGAAGTGATTGATTTTTTACCATATAGATCTAAGAGAGCGTATGGACTAGGCCCAACTTGAGAGGTTACTGTTTTATGTGAAGAAGCAACTACAGACGCTGTAGCTGAAGAAACTGCAGTAGGTTCTGCCTGTGGAATATTGTATATGAGTAAAGTCGCAAAACTACTTCGCTTGACATGTTTTCCGTGAGGAAGAGTGTTGACAAATTTACGTACGGTCTTTGGACACTGAGACGCTATCCAAGAAGTAGCTTTAGAGGTAGTCGAGAAAAGATGGCAATTCCACGAAGACCTAACGGATGCGGAAAACCTGGTATAAGACAGCCAGTATGCGTTTGCTTTCATTGGATCGATTAGTATATAGGAATCGATAATGTCATAGTCAAATCTGACATGAGTGCTGGTTTGGAAGGCTGTAAATTGATAAAACCTGGAGTGAGTGTATTTTGAAGTTTTTTTTTTTCGTGTAAACTTTATAGCCTGAGGGTTGTTGAAAACTCTATATTAGCAAATAAACCAGTAAGGAAATATCGCTATGCTGGTAAACACTGAAAGAAAGACGATTTGGTGTGAAAGAGAGTGAGAGCTTGTTGTAACTTAGAGATGCAAATCTACAGTCAAAATGACGGTTTTTGAGAAGGTTTGAGAAAATAAAAATTTTTATTTTTACTTTTTGATTTCATTTCGAACGATTTGCTAGTGCCCAGCCGCGTGCCCTACAATTGCAACCGCTGCACTATGTCGAAATGCCATCTGATTCAAACACACGTTCTTTGAAAAGGCTTTCAGCGACCACGGGAGTCTAACATTCTCTTTTTATTTCTCACAAGCTTTTTTTTTTTTTTTTTTTTTTTTTTTTTTTTTGTCTAAAATAATCATCTCTCTTAGGGGAACATCATCATGATTCATTACCACATAACAAAGCAATTATCACTATACAAGACAATATTTTCTATTTAACAGATTTAATGCACTTTAAAGAACCAAATGAATAACATGATCTTAAATTAATAAGGATTTTGTTCGTTTATTCTAATGTTAGACAGTTTTGCCTTACTAGCAGGTTTCAATTGTGATATTGACAATTGAGTTTCCATGTGTATCTATCTCGGATATTACGTAATTTAAGACAGTCTGCCAATCAGAAAATTTCCAGCCCTTTTCCAACTGTTCCATCCCCTTTTGCTGGCCCTTCATAGCCGTCAAGCAAAGAACCTATTATTTGCTTTTTGTAGACAGCTGACCAAAAAAATACTTGATTAACCTGACTTTAAACAAAAGTATATACTCATTGTTTAAACAAAAATCATAATTTAACTTGGCCAATGATTAAAGCATTGCCTAGATCATCTTCGATAGCTACTGTTTGCTACCAATTGCTTAGACCAAAAACTCAACATGTTCTCAGTTTAAAGCAAGCGAGAGGATTCCATCTATCCTCAAGCCATCTTTTACCAAGAAAGACTAGCCATAGGATTCACTCCAAACGTTCAAGCTCTAATGAAAAAACCGCATCACCATCAGCACCTTCAGAAGATTCCTCCTCCAATACTCATAAACCGATGGTCTTCCCTGCTCCATTTCCAAATCAAGCATCATCTGAGCAAATAAATTTAGAAAATAATTCATTCAAATCTTCACAAGAAGATGTTGAATTAGATTATAGTAAAAACTCGACATCATCAGAGAAGAAAGATACTTTTGATCAAACGTTTGATTTAGGATCTGAATCACAAAGCAAAGAAAATTTGAAGAATGAGCAAAAAGATGATCCATTACAATTTACAAATGGACAAACAAGTAATGAACTCAAAAACGATAATACTCAAGATCATAACGAAGACGAAACTACGCCATCAAAACCCGAAGAGCTAGTCAATAATGAAGCAGAATCCACTATCAAAGATCAAGAAAATGAGAAATTAAAAAACGAAGAAGAAGTCCTAATTGGTAAAATAGATCCCGAGGTGATTCGAGATTTGCCATCGCAAAAGGAATCAAGAAGCTCTAAATTTGTCAAAAATATGAACTCAAAACTTGACAAATTCCAAGCGTACGTTTTTACTGCCGGCCAAACACTCAACAAACTGACAGGCTATTCGTCCATTGAGTCCATCAAAATCAAAATTGAGGAACAAGAGGCATCATTACAATATTGGAGAGAAGAAGTACGTAAAGCCAAGGAGGCATACTCAAAGGCAATTGCCAATAGATCAGCATCTCAGAGAGAAGTAAATGAGCTTCTCCAAAGAAAGCACGCTTGGACCCCAAGCGATTTAGAACGATTTACTGAACTGTATCGAAGCGACCATGCCAACCAACAAGCCGAGATTGAAGCAGAGAAAAAACTTAGTGAGGCAGAGCGAGCTGCTGATGAAGCGCAAGCTCAACTGTCGACATTGATCTCAGCTAGATATCATGAAGAACAAATCTGGAGTGATAAGATCCGCAGAGCATCCACCTGGGGTACTTGGGGCCTTATGGGA
Organism: Magnusiomyces clavatus CNRMA 12.647; assembly: GCA_000817185.1. Lineage (NCBI taxonomy): Eukaryota > Fungi > Ascomycota > Dipodascomycetes > Dipodascales > Dipodascaceae > Magnusiomyces > Magnusiomyces clavatus. Next base: position 31,972 of record CBXB010000080.1, read on the forward strand.
ATCAATATCTGCTTATTTATAACCGTACAACTTGTCATTGAGCCTAGAAAAAGAGCTCGAATGGTAGAGTCTTTTGAAAAAGTTCTTGAAGAGCAATTCCATGACGAAAATATGAATTTGAGTCGTAATCAAGTTGCAATCGCAGAGCTTGAAGAAACTGCAAAAACTGCATGGAACGAAGAAGATCGTAAGGTTTTGTTTAGGATTGAGCAATTGACTCATTCAATTAATCAGGCTCTTCAAAAACTTTCTTCCATGATACCCTTGACATCAGAGCCAGCAGAAATATCTGATCACGAAACCTCTTCATACTCTCCACTTTCTCCTAACGTAACTGATCCTTCACTTTTGACGTGGCGCAATTTTCCATATAGATTGTTGGGTTATAATCCTGAAAAGGGAAGTGCTGTTGTTGATCACCACTTTAAAAATTTTACTGCGTCGTTTTTCAAGGATAAAGCATCAGAAAACACCGAGTCTGATCTAAAGTTTGAAATGCCTGAAGTTGTTGCTATTCGTCCTATTGAGTTGGCCGGTACAGCTGGAACTGGTGCTGTTTTAGGCTTATTGGTTGGTACTCTCATTACATTACTATTAAAGAATTAGTCACAGGCTTGATATAATTGTATATATTATCATCATTTACACATTGTAATAAAACTGTTAAAAACAGAGTACAAGCAAGGGCATACTTGAGACAAATTTGGACTTTTCCAATTTAATTTATTAATCAAAGCTTGAGATTGATAGCCATGTTATACGTATTGGTATATACATATTTAAGATTCAAACTTTTGAACATATTTTACAAAATCTCTAAGTGACTTTTCTAGTCAAATATACTTAAAGTCAGGAATTGCTTTTTTAGTTTTGTTATTATCATACAACATCCTCATACCGGAAATCATTTTCAAAATCGCAGTTTTTACCATTGTTTTCTTTCAATTACTGGAAGCATCGTGCTCCATCGTACTGAGAAATCTGGTCTTCAACGGGAAGAACTCTCTTGTCGTCCAATGATTTGGAAGTCAGTGCCTTTACATGGAAATTGCCGGCATGGCGTACTTCAAGCGACAAGGAGTACATCCCATCTTCAGGTGAAAGGCTTTCAAATTGGGATGCAAGTAAGTACCAGTTGTATTCAAGTGGAAGGCTTCCTTTAAGATCCTCTGGCTTAATTTCGAGAGATATAGGAATTTTAATGATGAACGGCAAAACTACAGAAGCCTTGAAAAAAAAACGTCTTTTGTTTCAACAAACTTCCAAAAATATTTCTCACACATTATTTAAGAAACGATATAACCACTTTAGAAAAAAAATACTTCAGCAAATGGATTTTACTTTACAATCTTTATGAACAAAAATATTAGTGGATTTAATTAATATAATTTTTTTACAAAAGCAAACAAAATCTGTTGCAGTACGATTATATATATAAAAGATGCAGTTTAAGTTTTAAGAGCCCAACAGCGAAAGCAATTGAGCCAAGAATATACTAACACTTTGATTTGAACAAGTTAAAATTTTAGAGACATCAGAGTAAATGTCTTGAATCACCAATGTTAAATAGTTAGATCGGTTGCCTTTTCAAGTAAGCGGACTTAGCTCAGTTGGGAGAGCGCCAGACTGAAGTCAAATAACTCAGTCTCCAAATATCTGGAGGTCCCGCGTTCGATCCGCGGAGTTCGCATTTCTTTTTAGTTTTTTGTTAAAAACATTGATTGAGTATTGTTAATTTAAGATCAAGTGCATTAGCTAGCCTATTTTGAGAACAAATAATGAATACAATTTGTATTTGGAAAAAAATTCTTAAGTAGTTAGTCAATTTTATAAGAATTTAGTTGTGATAAAACCTTTTTTTTTTTGTTTTTTTGAAATAATTCTAATAATACTTTAAAAATGATTTCTAAAAACCATTATAAACACTATTATATACAATGCCAAACTAAAGATTATCAAAAGCAACAGGAAACAGAATATTATTAATTGTAAAAATAGTGATAAAAAACCTAAAAAAGAAATGCGAACTCCGCGGATCGAACGCGGGACCTCCAGATATTTGGAGACTGAGTTATTTGACTTCAGTCTGGCGCTCTCCCAACTGAGCTAAGTCCGCTTACTTGAAAAGGTATATCTCAATGCTAAAAAGTAGAATAACTATAATAAGAACAATTTTGAAAAGATAACCCAAATTTGTCTAAAGACAGTCATTACTGTTAAAATTATATTCAAAGGAAACTGCCTGATGACAAAAGACTTTAAGGAGGGACATCAATCAAAATCTTACATACATGGCTTTTACAAGTAATGTGTAACAATCCGTTGTATACCAGTCTCATATTATTAAATTTTCAATAAACCTATGCGATCCAATAGGAAATTTCAATACCATATTGTATGTTTGGCTTAAAAATAATACATTACTATAACAAACAAGATCAGTAAATTTCACTTACGATTTAATAGAACTTATCTTGACACCTCAGATATATTTGCATCAATCATTAATACAGAGCTTTAGATATTTTTAAACACTTTTCTTGCAATTAAGACAAATCTAACACTTGATTGATTTTGGAAGAATTTTTACCAGAAAACTTCAAATTGAATTGAGTTTTATTGTTTTTGCTCTATAATTCAAACAAATTCTTTTCTATCAAGATTTAAAATTAAAAGTATTTTTTTTACTACAAAATCATTTTTATTAATGTTTTAGATTTTTACTATTCCAATTTTTTCAAGTACATTCCTACATAGCTTGTTAAACATTCTTTTGTCAAACATTTTATAACTTTTTTTATACATTCGTCTATATTAACAAATATAATTTATTGATTGAACTCCTTTAATTTTTATGCTCTAGCAGTGGCTCTATTTTGGTTTCTTCTGGCGTCGGAACGATTGTTTCTTCCACTGTTGGAAGATTGGTTTTGGTTGTTGTGGCTTGAGCCAGTGTTGCTTGCGTTATTGGAAGTAGTAGTGGATCTTGGGGTTTGTTCGGAAAGAGGTTGACCTCCAGCAAGTCTTTCGTTTCGCTCAACTAGTTGAACAGCCTTTTCAGCAAGAGCAGAAGCAAGATTCTGGAGACGTGAAAGCTCAACACCTTGTCTAAAGATAACCGAGTTGGTTTTTTGATCAAGAGCAGCATCAATTTCTTCATTGGCAATCATTCTGCTGATGATGACAGTAATACGTCTTTCAGAAAGATCGAAAAGAGTAGAAAGAGTAGCAAAGGAAAGAGATCGGTAAGTGGCTCCATATCTGAACAAATATGTGCGTAGTCCCTCAACTTGTAATTTTTCTTCTAACATCTTCTTGACGCCTTCTGGATTTGGAAGCAAATCCCAAATTTTAATACTGTTTAATAAATCTCTGGCCTTCTTCCATTCACATTCAAGCAAGGCTCTAGCAGCTTGCATGATATGATCCCTGGTATTTTCTGGTGGTCCCGTAAAAACTTGTCGTGTGTTGTAGTCAAGCATTCTTCTAAATGTTCTTGAAATAACCTTCTTTTTGCCATCAATTTGCTTTTCATTTGCAACCATTGAAGGAACCTCAATAAGCATGGCAGAGGTAAGATTTATACATTCCAGAAATTCAAGATTGATATGCATGTGGAATGGTAACAGTCGCTGTCTTCCTTCAGTACTGCTATTGTTTATGTTTTTGGCAACACCTTGTCCAAGAAGTTCCTTCAATCGAGATGAAGCAGAGCTTTCGGCAAGTGTTTGTTGACATTCAGCAATGAGCCCATTTCTAAATGCGCAAATACCGATTTGAACAAGTGTCCTGTTGTATAAGATTTGAAGAGGAATTTCAGCAGTCGCTATAGATGATTGGATGTGGGACATAAGCATAAGATCTCTAGCCTTATAATACTTGTCGTTGAGAGCATAGTTGTAAATATGGCAAAGGATAGCTCTGGTTCTAAACAAAAGATTGGATTGTCGATATAAAACAGAGCAGATACTGTTAATAAGAGAAGGAACATAATCCTCTGGAACAGGCTCTGGGATACGAGGAGAAATCTTAGAATCCAATTCGGGAGCGATAGTTGACCATGCAGCCTTTTCACCAGCAATGATAACAACGTTAGGCTTGAAGTATATACGGTCAATTCTTCTGGAGAGAATACGAGAAATTGATTCGTACTCCTCAAACTTCAACTTAGTGGTGCGTTCCAAATAGATTTGAGTTCTGAGAATAATCGCATAAAGGCCACTTTCGTCACGCAATCTGTCGACGTATTCAGTTGTGTGAGGATCAATGTCAAGCAATGAATGTGTGAACTCATCGTCCAATCTTTCAACAATTGAAACAACACTTCCTGGAATTTCTTGAACACCATCTTCACGTGGTGGAAGACCTTTTTCTAATTCTTCTGGCTCTGGAGCAGAGTCAGATAATTGATATTTAGAAAAGTTGGAGTCAAGAATGTCCAGAAGTTCGTCAACATACTTCTTTGTAGAGTTCCAAATCTCAACAGATTCTTTAGGAGTAGCAGCAGCAATGTCCAATTTGAGAGGGATCAATCTCAAAAGAAGAACGATTTTTACGTAAACTTCCTCGGTTCCCTTGTAAATAGATTCCAAAAGACGAGCTTGTTCTTCGTTGTCCACACCCTTTCTACCACGAGATTCAACAACTGACTTCAAAACAGTGAATGCGTCAGTTTCGGCTGTGGCCTTTCCAACAGTTGTAAACCCAGCGTCGTTATCAACACCGGCAGAATGAGAAGGAGTAAATGAAGCCTTAATACCCTTGACCTTTGACTTTTCTTCAGTAGGTTCTTCAACTACTTCGTTCATAAAAGCGTCTGAATCAGCATTATATTGAGCAATCAATTTCTCGTAACTCTTGTTGTTCTTCTTGACCTTTTGGGTTGTGGCATTGAGTGCCTTTAGGTTAAGTGCGTTCATTTTCTTTTTAGAAGACTTTTGAGCCTTATTTGCTTCTTGAGCAAAAGCTTCAAGTTCTACAATAGCCTTGATATACTGCTTAGGTATCGTATTAAATTGCTTTATGATTCTTTCAACAGTCTTGTTTAATTTTTCAAATTCGGAAGAAATAGCAACCCAATCATTGATCTTCTTTCCATTGTCGATGGTCTTAATACAAGAATCGATTTCATCTAAAAGTTTGTCCTTGGCTGATTTGACAACACGTTTTGTCTCGTCGTCAGAATCATCTTCGGAGTCGCTGTGAGATCCCTTTAAGAATTTTGATTTCAAAAAGGCGCTTGCCTTTTTACCTTTCCCAGAGTCGCTTTCGGAATCAGAATCAGATTCTTCATCAGATTCTTCTTCCGATTCTTCTTCTTCACTTGATTCTTCTTCGCTAGATTGTTCTTCTTCTGAACTTTCATAAAGTTCTTCTTCAGAAGAGCTAGACGATTCTTCACTGGAGTCTGATGCTTGCTGGAAAAATCTTGACATTGTGATTTCTAAATTACGTTAAGACTAAAAAATAAAATAAAATTGTTAGTATTTGAAAGCCTTAGGAAAAACTTTTCTACACTATAACCACAAGAATGAAAATAAAGTATAACTTTACAATCAAATGCTTGATAAAATAAGCATTTATAGAAATATAGAAGGTACCATCTAACTTACTTTCAAAAGGGGTGTTGAAGCTTCTTTTGCAATCTGCGGTCCGATTCTATTGGCAAGCCTTCCTTTTGGTTGATGTGGTATAATACTTTTTGTTTGAGGTGGAGTGAAAAATTTTTGAATTGGCATTGTTCTGATATTTACCACTAACAACATATTTTAGAATTAAAAACCCTAACATCACTCCATTATCGCAACTAGTATTAGCACTTACTTTCTGAATCTACAGTTTTTGTCAAACCATGTAATGATATTAAATCAAAATCAAAATCAAAAATAAATAAATAAAATATAAATACAAAGCTATATTGAAATTGACTCAAGTTGTTTTCTAAGCAAAGCACTTCCTTTGGATTTATCTGTTTCATCTCCTTCAATTTGTATTTGTAGTTTAGCTCTTCCAATATTCAACCCTTCCAGCAAAACACAAGCTTTACATATTGTGTTATTGGACAAATATCCACATCTTTCACATCTTCCCTCACGTTTGACTTGTGATTCAAACACATCACCACCTGGATTCTTCCTGATAGATATATTCGAGCTTTTTGTTTCTGTTTTTTGTGGTTGCTTGAAGAGTTGTTTTTGTTTCAACGTTCGCTCTGCTTTTGTCTTTAACGTAAATGTTTCTCCACAATGAATAATGTCGATAATAGTACTAGGTCTTATTGATTCCAAGTTTTTAATCAAAGTACGAGCAGTACCACGAAAAGCCTCAGGCGAATATGTGCACTCTGTTGAGAAATAATCCAATTGCTTGTAATGAGCATACAGAACAATTTCTTTTTCGTAGGTATATTTTAATGGCTTACTTCTTTTAACTGGAGAATCGGTAGAATCTGTGACAATTTCTGTACATCTATCAAGTCGAGCAGTATCACCACGAAGTATATTCATCAACACGGTTTCTGCCATGTCGTCTGCATTATGACCTGTTACTATGTGTTTTATCCCAAGCTTAACTGCTCCTCTATCTAGCGCTTGTCTTCGAAACACACCACAATAAGTGCAGTTATTCTTATTACCAATCTGAGCAACTATCTGATCCATAGTCCAACCATAGAGCTCACCATAACTAATGATTTCAAGGTCCATATTGTATTGTTCCTTGTTACGTTTCACGGTTTCTAGAGAGTCGTCTCGATATCCATGGATACCTTCATCTATAGAAAGTAAGACAAACTCTACACCATAATTATATCTTTCATTTAATACCTTCATAACATGGGCCAAAACAGTTGAATCTTTGCCTCCTGATGCACCTATGGCAACTCGTTCCCCTGGATAAAATAAGTTTGATTCTGTTATGGTATTATGAATTTCAGTTTCGAAAACATGAAAAAAGCATGGCTTGCATAATTTTTGATTTGTTTTGGGTCTTCTCAATACTGGTCGTCGAGTTTGACAAAGTTCGCAAGGTGGTAGTTTAACTGTAGGACCTGCCATTTTAAAGTATATTGATAATCTATTAGTATTTCTGTCAACTTGGAATTTGCCTTTTTTTTGTTTTTTTGTTTTTTTTAGAGAGAGAGAAAAAATATTTTTATTAAAAAATTGGAGTTATGGAATTTTGATTTTTAATGAAAAGTTTTTTAATCGGATCAATGTGTGACACATATATGTTACATTATTATGTGTTGTAACATGTGTTTTTCTATAACTGGACCTGCTGTTATGTGGGACTTGGTTTTTAACACGAAGTAAATTCAATTTTTTTATTTTCTTCTATTTTCAAACCCTCATTTTCTTCAATTTGTTCCTTTACGTTTCTTTGAAAAACAAAGCTTTATATTGGATTGAAACACATAACTGTTTACAATTAATAACCAAAAACTAGAGTCATATAATATCAAAATAACAATGGTTAGTTAGATCTGTCAAAATATTGCTTTTGCTACATGTTATACTAACTTTTTTTTTTTTTTTTTTTTTTT